>PITA01020952.1:0-33772 GCA_004023965.1 Spilogale gracilis | reverse complement strand
GTTCATCCATGATGTAAAAGCTAAAATCTTAAATGAATATATTTTTTTCTGATGTTAGTTATGCCTTCAAATCAACTGATGAAGTGCACTGAGAAGCATACAGTTAGAGTGTCACAGTTGGGAAGGACCCTTAATGAAATTCTTTCAGAACTTTTATTTTATTTGCCACTTTAATTTCCTAATTAAAAAACAGCCCCCAAAAGGGGGGGGGGTGTTTGTCCCTGGGTGGCTCAGTTGGTTAAGCATCTGTTTATGGCTCGGGTCATGATCTGGAGTTCTGGGATTGAGCCCTACATTGAGCCCTGCATCGGGCTGCCTGCTCAGTGGGAAGTCTGCTTCTCCCTCTCTTTCTGGTCCTCCCCAGTTCATGCTCACTCTCTCTCTCAAATAAATAAAATCTTTTTTTAAAAAAGTAAAATCCAGCTGTCCACTATCTATAAGTGACACCTACATTATAATACAGATGATTTGAAAGTAAAGGAGAAAAGATGTACTAGGTAAATAGCAAGGAAAGGAAGTGGAGGTGGCAATATTAGAAGCAGACTGGATAGAATTTAAGTCAATGAATAGTAAAAAAGGAACAAAAAAGAGTTATTTTATATTGATAAAGTATCCAGTCCACTTCAGTTAGTCATTAGCCGTTACATGCATCATATATTATAGCGTGAAAACACAAACTGGCAGTGGTAAGACAGTCAAAGACATCATTATAATGGGAGATTTTAACTATCCCTATGAATTTGACAGATTAAGTATACAAACTAGTATGGTTAAAGAAAAATTTTAAAGCACTAATATTAACAAGGTTAATTTATATCCTAGAAATAGAAAATACACATTCTTTTCAAATTCCCACAGAATTTACAAAATAGACCATAGGCAAGGCCACAGCAAAAGCTTTAAAAATTCTAAAAAGTAATCCCATAGATCGCACATTCTAACAATCATAAGACAATAAAACCAAGAAACTTATAATAAAAGGAGAACCAATTATCAGCATTACCAGCATCTAAATGTGTGGAATTATTTTCACAAGTTTTCAAAAAGTTTTGTATTTTTCCTTCTCTGGAAAGAAACTCATTTAAATATGGTGTCTTTCAATAAGGTCATGCTTAGATATCATTATTCTATGAATAACAGCCACAGTAATTTTGTTTTAAAAAAGGCTAAAAGTCTTAAATTGCTGGGAGGCTCAAAAAGATGAAGAAACAACATTGTCTTATTTGTGTTCAATAATCCCCCAGTGGAAATGCTTATTTCCAGCCTTGTATTCATAGGTGCTCATCCTTCCAATTATATACTGAAAAAGACATAGAAGTCATGTACAAGTTCAAGATAGGGGAATAAACACCACCTATCAGAACCAAAACTAAGGTTTGAATAATAGACACAAAAAGACAAAACCAAGAGAAGAAAATACATTTTAGAAAAACAAACTTCTTAGAGACCACTATATTTTACTTGCTGTTCCACTCCTAACATTCCTACTGTTATTCATAAGGGTATCTACTAGAAAACCAAGACCAACACCATTCATTCACAAACTAAGCAAACTAATAATTGTTTTATTTCAATTTGTTATAATTTCTATTTCGGGACAAGAACTTGGGCCAAAAAGACATTGTGTTATCAAACAAAAGAATAAAAATCCAAGAGATTTCAGACAAAAAAAAAATAATAAACATAAATTTTCTCCAAATAAATACAAATTTCCAATTGGCAATTGCAATAATTGGTAATTTCCAGGCTGCCAAAGAAGCCAAATTCAATTTCTGTATATTGCTGCTGTTTCCCTGTGAATTGGACTGAAGACCTTATGGTATCCAGCTCCCACTGGACAGTGTTTAAGCCCTAAATGCCTCATGATTCATTTTATAACACAACCAGTAAATCTCCCCATTGTAATGTGCCAATATGTTGTGCAGTAATTGTATCTTAATGACAAGTACTTTACATTCAGATATTCAATCTCTATTAACATTACAAAATTTGAAAGAAGAAACCCCCCCAGGTATGTGCAGTGTGCCAGATACTCTGTATGAATCAAAGCCAGGGCGGTGATCTTGCTATTAGTATAATGAAAAGAAGTATTATCTCTCCCTCCTTTGAACATCTGTAGTACTTACTGCCCTAATCACTTATTTGGCACAGTTTTGAAGTAGTAAACTCTTCATATGCATCTTGTCTGATCTGAGAGAATCTTTAAGGGTAACAGAATCATCCCCCACTTGGGATCTTCCACACAAAACCTCACAGTCAACAGCTGTTTCTGAAATATTAAACTGACTATTGTTAATTAGCTAAAGAATGCCACTATCATACCCTTCCTTCAGCAACATCTTGGGAGCATTATCACTACTCTATACTCCGGAATGCCCAAACTTCTAAATTGTTTGAAAAATTAAAATGAAGCAAACAAAGACAAAGTCTACTTAAAATAGCTAGATTTAAGGTAAGAGGCACTATATAAAATGAATAAATTTTCTTTAGAGTAAACCTAACTCTAATCAAAGATCCTTGGGGTGCCTGGGTGGCTCAGTCATTAGGCGACTGCCTATGGCTTGGGTCATGATCCCAGAGACCCAGGATCGAGCCCCGCATCAGGCTCCCTGCTTAGCGGGAAACCTGCTTTTCCCTCTCTCATTACCCCCTGCTCGTGTTCCCTCTCTGGCTGTGTTTCTCTCTGTCAAATAAATAAATAAATAAATAAATAAAATCTTAAAAAAAAAAAAAGATCCTCAAACACCTAGTTTATAGCAGATTGGGAGGGCCCTGACACTGTTTTAAATCCCTGTCCCTGGATTAGATAATAAAAGCAACTACGACAAAGCTTTATCATCTGTCTCCAAACATTCTTCCTCTCTGCCCTAGACTTTCTTATACTCAATGAGTGGTCACTCCTACACCTTCCAAAAGGTTCCCATGGCTTGTGGTCTTCAGCAATTCCATTGTATAATGATTCTCTAACATGTATCAGAATATCCTTAAGGACTTGATAAACACAAATTGCTGGGCTCTACCCCTAGAGTTTCGTATTCAGTAGGTCTAGCATGGGCTTACATTATTTGCACTTATAACCAGTTTCAGGTGAGGTGATGCTACTCATCCAGACACCATACTTCAAGAAACTACTATATGCTCAAATCTTCCCCCATTTCTCTAAGAATTATTATATCTCATTAAATTACTCAAATCAGTTTTAAAGTTCAATTCTTCTTTTAGATGACCCTTGGTTTCCTTATCTACTAATCTAAATAGGTGTTGGCCATGTAGACTGAATGGCAGATTCCATCTTCATGTAGAGTGTTTCAGTATAGTATTAAATGTTTTTTGGACAAAGAGTGACTCCCTAAGTTTTCCAGCTCCAAAATGCCACACAGTCATTTGGACCAGGTGATCATCTCTACAGAGAAGCACCAAACTAGTTATTCAGTCTACATTATCCCAATTTAGAGTTACAGGGATGCACATATTGTCATCTCTGCCAGGAACGTTTTCCCCTTCTCCTCTGGTTAACTTTTCTTCTAGGCCATAGTTCAGAGGGGACTTATTCAGAGAAACTTCCTTTTCTTCCCATGACCAGGTCAAATTCTATTAGGGGTCATCATAGTCACTGACTCCTCTCCTTTGTAGCCCTTGTCATGGTTGCATTTTTTACATTTGCCTATAATAAATATTTTAACTAATAGCAACTTTCTGCACTGGATTATAAGCTCCAGACTGTCAATGTTTTAGGTTTTGATCAGCATTATCTTTTCAGCACCTAGCACAATATGAGGGATAAAGATGTTCAAATGAAGGTAGACAAGGTCTGAGCTTTTATGGCCCAAAGGAAGATAAGAGAAAGTATTCCTTTCTATACTCTGCCTCCTTATCTGTTTTTCAGCTACCTGATTCAACAACAACAACAAAAAAAGGTAAGAAAGAAAAAGACAAAAAGACTTACCTTTTCTGAATAATTCTTGGAGACTTTCAGCGCTTTGATTTAATACAGCCCATATTTCTTCTTCCTGCAGAGGTCCACCTCGAACCTCGAGGGCCTCGGCTAGTGACACGTGCATATTATCTAAGAAACAAAGGTAACACATGGGCTACATCAACAGCTTGTACTGCACTTGCAGTAGTCGAAGTTCCATACCAGTGATGAGAGCCTGAGGTTCCTGGCTACCTAATTTCTCATTATGGTCTTCAATTTAGATACCCTCCTACAGCTCAAATTCAGAGAGGATAAAGGAATTGAAGGGAAAACACCTCAAAACAGCTCCTTGACCTAGCTCCATAGGGTCAGCTTTTGGTCTGAACCAGAAAACAGATGGTGACTATTTCATGGGAGAAGACAGAGAGAGCTCAAGGTACCAGAAGGCAGCAAAGTGCAGACGATCAAAGAAAGCATTTCAGATTATAGTTCTAAGTTTCATCCTATCCATCCCAGGTAAAAAGAGGAGAGGAGCTCCTACAGCCACAGGTGCATGAAGCTGAAATAAGATGGAACACATTTCTTCCATTCACTAATTGATTTCTCTATCTTCATATCTCTATATATTTAGTATACCTATAAATTTTGCACTGGAAAAACTTAACTACTTCTAGATCCAGCTATGCTCCCAACTTATCATTTGCCCTGGGAAAAGTAATCTCATCTCTAAACCTCAGTTCTCCATCTGTGACATGGGAATAATGATAGTAATTAATAATGATAATAATGCCATTTAGGGGTTTATAATGGGAAAAAATTATATTCCTATAAACATGTTTTGCAATCTAACTCTATAGAGGTTGAATTAACAAAAAATCAGAAGGGTGACTTTGTGGGGACATTTTTACAGGGTCAGGTTTTCAATGGTTTTCAATTAAGTGGGTGATATGATAATTTTGAAGTTTTCTATGGGGCACAATAACCTACTTTCATTGTGAAAGGGAGGAAGGCAGCTACTCAATATCATCATATATTGTTTCCTACAATGACATTTCTTGAAAAGAAAATTGCTCTTGGTCGCTAAGATTTCTACTCATCTCAACCAATTTAAGAGTAATGTGCATAAGATATGTCCCTTGGAAGACAGAAGCAGATGGATTTGGAAAAAAAGGTAGAGGGAGTGGAAAATGTTAAACGCTTATTTTCTGTAATTATATCCTTCATTAAATTTTAAAGTTAACCTATAAAAAACAGCTATTTCAGCAAAAGTTGACTTTGTTTACTCAACTAACAAGGACAGCTAATATTTTTTTAAATTTTTATTTATGATACTTTAACCCAGACAAAAAAACCAACTCCAGCTACAAATGAAGACGGCATTGTCCTGTTCCTTTCTTTTTCAAATGTTTACTATAGCATTTTATGCTTAGAATATGCTTTGAGGGAGGGATGTGCACTTAAATGCACAATTTACTAGTTAAAAGGGGAGATATAAGATATTGCTTAGAAAAAGCCAAAGGCATTTTTACTTAGGCTATACGTAAGTGATTATTTATTCAGGCACCCCCCCCCCAAAAAAAACCCTTTTTCTTATGCACTTGATTAAATGATAGTAAATTAAAAAAAAAAATAAGTTTCATTGCTTTCTAAGCGACATCTGAGTTATTATCTCCTACATAAAACACTATACTGAATTTGAAGTTTCAACAGATGCATCAAGATACTATTAGAAATCAGATAACAACAGGATTTGTGAGAAAGTCTACCCTGTAGCAAATTTCCAAAGTAGTATGTCTGAGAACTGGTTACCTTGCTCTAAAGCTCACACACAAGATAAAAAGAGTAGAGAGAAAATTGCATATGAAGAATTTCTTTGAAGACAGCTGTACTGATTTTCATGCTTCCACCAAAGCGGGAGGGGTATAGGAAGGTGCCTTTGTTTGACATCTAGCTGGTAAAAGAGGCCTCCATGTGACCCGTGAGTGCCTCCCTGGTATTTGGGAGGACGCCACTGGGAGGACACCAGAGACTGGTGCCTGATGAGGGCACATGAGATTCAGAGTGAGGAAGCATGCTGTTTTGGGGATTGGAGGTGTAAATAAGCAGGCCCACACAGAAGGCCAGCTTGGAGCTAACAAAATCTTACCCAGATGATGAAAATGTTAGAAAATTCAGGTCGTGGCAATGATTGCATAACTGTGTCTGTACTAAAAACCACTGAGGGTACATTTTAAAAGGGTAAATTTTATGATATGTCAATTACATCTCAGGCAAGTTATCTAAAAAGAAAACACCAATCCTACTCAAAGTAGCTCTTGAATTCCCAGAGTACCTCCAGAAGGAGGAAGGTGGGGGAAGTGTGGATGAACAGGAAGGATGAGGGAGTAGGAAGAGAAGGAGGCAAATGAGGAGGAAAAATAATTTAATACTGGCTCATAGGAGGAATCATTTTTTGAAATGTCACAAGAAGTATAGCTCCAGTAGAGGTCTCTGAAGAACACACAAAAGTACACATAAGAGAAAGAGTCAGTCTTAGGAACATATCATGTTCAAAATTTACAAGTCAGGGGTGCCTGGGTGGCTCAGTTGGTTAAGCGACTGCCTTTGGCTCAGGTCATGATCCTGGAGCCCCGGGTTCAGGCCCCACATTGGGTTCAGGCCCCACATCGGGCTCCCTGCTCGGCGGGAAGCCTGCTTCTCCCTCTCTTAGTCCCCCTGCTTGTGTTCCCTCTCTGTGTTTCTCTCTGTCAAATAAATAAATAAAATCTTTTTTAAAAAAAGGTACAAGTCAGGCAAAAAATTGTATGTCTTGCTACCTTTCTTCCTGCCCCCAGTTTAAGTCCTGATGGAACTAGATAAAGCAACTTGCCAGTGGGTGAAGAGATAAGCAACAACAAAAAAAACTCAAGCACACTGCCTCCATCTATAGCTAATTGTAGCAAGGAGAGGGAATAGTTTTAGCTTTGAAGATTGAAGTCCTGATTAATATACTAACTAGGCACTTTTAATTATGGAATTGACAATGTATTTTCAACTTGAGTGACTGTAGTTATTAAGTGACTGTAAGGAGAGAATTATGGACCTGAGTTTTTATTTTTAATTATTTATTTACTTTTTTTTTGAGAGAGAGAGAGCATACATGCACGTGAGTAGGGGAGTGGGCAGATAGAGAGGAGAGAGAGAGAGAGAGAGAGAGAGAGAGAGAGAGAGAGAGAATCTAAAGTCGGCTCCATGCCCAGTGCAGAGCCTGATGCAGGGCTTGATCTAACCACTCTGAGATCATGACCTGAGCCAAAATCAAGTATTAGGCACTTACCTGACTCAGACACCCAAGTGCCCCAGGCCTGAGTTTTTTATATAGAGGTGAGAGAAGAACTCGTATGGAAGGAAAGGAGACAAAATAAATTGCTTCTAATTATACCTTATGCATTGTAAAGAAAATGATCTGTATCACATACACAAAGTTTCAAATCTTAAGATACAGATTTTTATTTATTTTTAAAGGAATAGATTTTTAAAATATAATTATTTCCTATAAGAAAACGAAAAAGTAAAAGTAACTTCTCAACACAACCAGAATTTTTTCAGTGTTTTTTTCTATCTATCGAGATTACTAATTATACTTCTATTACTTGACTCAATCAGGCTGAATTATTTTTTGTTAATCCTCTTGGTTTTTATTAAAAAGTTTTTGTCTATTCAATATAGTAGGATATCTATGCATCTTTGGTTGGAACTTGTTAGAACTTCAAAACATAGAAAGAACATTATTTTTTAAAGCAATATTATCTAGCTAAAAGAATAGATTTCATATTAAAATTTATAGTTTGCTAGAAAAGAGGCTTAATATTTTTAAAAACTGCATCACCCTTCTAAGCTCCCAATTTCAAAACTTAATGTAATGTTAAAGTAATTACTGTCATGATCTTAAACCTGGGCCCAATCCAACAAAGCCACCAAAGGATTCTAACTGATGTCGTTTTAATCCTGAGGGATTTGTGTCACTCACAAATAGGGAGCACAGAAAAGTGATTTCCAAAAAGAATGAAATAGTAAACAGATTAACTGAATCCAATCAAGTCATGTAGCAACATGTCTCGAGGGTAGACTAATGAATTAGGTGTGTCTAAGTTTATTCTAAGGAAATAGGGTATAAGATTACTCTACTTTAGAATAAAACAACTATAGAATAGAGGTCTGTGTGTGCCACTAGTTTAGGCAAAGATCCACTCACCGTCCTGGCTAAGGGCATGTTTGGTGCCTAAGAAACCATGAGTTGAGAAAGCAACCTCCCAAATTATAACTATCTTTTAACCCAAAAAGATTCACAATTAAGTTTATAAAAAGTTTAAGAGAAGCAACCTCATATATTAGTATTTACGGTCTGTTGGGGCATCTGGGTGGCTCAGTGGTTAAGCATCTGCCTTCGGCTCAGGTCATGATCCTGGAATCCTGGGATCAAGCTCATATCAGCTGCCTGCTTGGCGGGAAGCCTGCTTCTCCCTCTCTCACTCCCCCTGCTTGTGTTCCCTCTCTGGCTGTATTTCTGTCTGTCAAATAAATAAAATCTTAAGAAAAGAAAAAAAGAATTAAAGAAAAGAGAAGGAAAGAAAGAGAAAAAAAGAAAGAGAAAGAGAAAGAGAAAGAGAAAGAGAAAGAGAAAGAGAAAGAGAAAGAGGAAGGAAGGAAGGAAGGAAGGAAGGAAGGAAGAAAAGAAATTAGCGATCTGTGGGGCGCCTGGATGGCCTAGTTGGTTAAGTGTCCGACTCCTGATTTTGGCTCAGGTCATGATCTCAGGGTTGAACAATTGAGCCCTGCGCTGGGCTCCACCCTGGGTGGGGCTTCTACTTGAGAGTCCCTCTCTCTGTCCCTCCCCCTGCTCATGCATACTCTCTCTTTAAAATAAATAAATAAATCTTAAAATAAAATTTAAAAATCTGAATATATTTGGTATTTACCTGTTTCTAACGTTTAAGAGAAATGGGTCAGATAGAACAACAGATTCACTTTGTCATGCCAGTTTAAATAATGTAATTGAGTAAATGTGTTCAGACTTGTATTTTAAAATGTATAAAATGCCACTGGAACATCTAAGAGAAATTAAATCTTAGCATACTTACAAGTTTTCATTCATCAGATGTATTTAAGTACTCAGGAAAGTGGGGCTTTTTGTTTTGTTTTGTTTTTGGTCAGTCAGACAACTGGAATACTTTTC
Organism: Spilogale gracilis; assembly: GCA_004023965.1. NCBI lineage: Eukaryota > Metazoa > Chordata > Mammalia > Carnivora > Mephitidae > Spilogale > Spilogale gracilis. The sequence goes on along the minus strand of PITA01020952.1, from coordinate 24,641 downwards.
ATTTTTATTAATTTATTTTAAACAGAGAGAGCACAAGTGGGAGGGGCAGAAGAAGAAGTTAGAGAAAGAATCTCAAGCTGACTCTGCAATGAACAAATCTGACATAGAGCTCAATCTCACGACCCTGGGATCACTACTAGAGCCAAACCCAAGAGTCAGACCTTCAACCAACTGTGCCATCAAGGTGCCCTTGAAATACTTTTAAAAATTTACTTTCAATTGTGTGAGTGCAGTTTATAATATTTAAGAAAATTTAATTAATAAAGTTTGAAAATGTGATTACACACCCAAAGAACTCCTTAAAAGTAACTACTAAAATCTTCTACAAGTATAATAAAATAACTAAATTGACTTTAGAAGTTTAAGAACTAGGTTTTAGAATTTTTAAGTTAATAAAAATTCTAAAATAAATTTCAATAACCTTTTCTGCATACAATAATACCTCAGAGGCCATTAAAAAAATCTACTTATTTATTTTAGAAAGAGAGAGACAGCACACAAATGGGAGGCGCAGGGCCAGAGGGAGAGAGAACTCAAGCAGACTCTTCACTGAGCATAGAGCTGATGCAGGGCCAACATGGGGCTCAATCTCACAACCCTGAGATCAAGACCTGAGCCGATATCAAGAGTTAGACGCTCAACGAACTATACCACCCAGGTACTCCAGGGACCAATTTTTTTTTTTTTTTTAAAGTTAGGAGAAAATCAATTAGACAGTTTTCTTAGATACAATATCAAATGGAAAAGGGGGCCATCTTACATGGATTATGGGAGTGCAAACTGGTGCAGCCGCCCTGGAAAACAGTATGTAGTTTCCTCAAAAAGTTAAAAATAGAGCTACCCTATGATCCAGCGATTGCAGTAGTAGGTATTTATCCAAAGCATACAAAAATAGTGATTCCAAGGGGGCACACGTACCCCAAAGTTTATAGCAGCAATGTCCACAATAGCCAAACTATGAAAAGAGTCCAGATGTCCAACTACAGCTGAATGGACAAAGAAATGTGGTATGTATATAAACACACACACACACACACACGCCCGCACTCGCATGTATGCACATGTGTGAATATTATGCAGCCATCAAAAAGAATGAAGTTGTACCATTTGCAACAATGTGGATGGAATTAAAGGGTATTGTGCTAAGTGAAATAAGTCAGAGTAAGACAAATACTATATAATTTCACTTGTATGTGGAATTTAAGAAACAAAACATGTGAACATAGGAGAAGGAAAGGAAAAACAAAAAAAGATGAAAACAGAGAGGGAGAGGATGTCTGTTGTCTGAGGATGGCATTGCCGTATGGAAAAACAAGTGGGAGTGATTATAAAGGGACATGAGAGGGCGCCTGGGTGGCTCAGAGAGTTGGGCCTCTTGCCTTCGGCTCAGGTCATGATCTCGGGGTCCTGGGATTGAGTCCCACATTGGGCTCTCTGCTTGGCGGGGAGCCTGCTTCCTCCTCTTTCTCTGTCTGCCTCTCTGCCTATTTGTGATCTCTCTCTGTCAATAAATAAAATCTTTAAGAGAAAAAAAGGGGGCATGAGAAAATGTTTGGAGATGATGGATATGTTCATTATCTGTATTGTGCTGATGGTTTCATAGCTGCATACATATTTCATAACTTACCAAACTGTAGACTTTAAATATGTATAGTTTATTATAAACATATGTCAATTATGCATCAATAACACTGTTTAAAAGAGGAAAACCAATCTAAACTTGACAAATACATGACAGCAGTGCTTGTCTTTGTACCATGAAGTCTGAATTTTTTTCTTGTCAGAAGAAACCAAGTCCCAACTTAGGTAACACATGCTTTAAAAAAACAAAAACCAAACAAAACCAAACACTTGTTTTCTACAGGTTAACTTCTCCCACTTAAAACAAACAAACAAACAAACAAAAAACTATAAAACTACAAAAACAAAACATATGGCTAAAGTCCAAGATCTTCTCTCCTCAAACTGCCGAAGACTATTTAAGATGCCATGTAACTTAGATGTTGGTAAAATTAGAATTTGTGGAGCACCTGGGTGGCTCAGTCGTTAAGGGTCTGCCTTTGGCTCAGGTCAAGATCCTTAGGTCCCAGTGTCCCCTCTCTCACTACCTCTGTCAAATAAATAAAGTCTTTAATTAGAGGACACATTAAATAGTGTGAAATTATTTCTGCCTTTTAATTACTAATCCAGAATGGCCGACACCAAGACAGATATATTCAAAGTAGAAACAATAAAAGCACTATTATACCTCCAGAAGGCTGAAAGCTAATTTCCCAAAATAAATAAATACATTACAATTTCTTTCCATTAGGGTATAGGTATAGATGGAACAAATGTGGGGAAAAAACATTATTGCCTAATATAGTTAGGAAAAATTAAGGAAGAATTGGGATTTTTTAGGAGAAAAAGAGATAAAACTCAGTTAAGTTTTAATTGGATGTTGCCACTAGATAGAAAACAGCATGTGTCTAAACATTTTTCTTGAAGTTGGAGCAATGCTTAATATTTGTCAACTTTTCCATTTTACTTTTCCAGTGAGAGAAGAAAAACTAAAACAAACACAAGTCTAAATTGCCTTTCTGAGCCTCTGGCTCATGTCAACCACTTATCTAAATAGAAATCATATATGCCTGTTCCCTGCTTTCAAAGACAACTTCAAAACACAAGAAGAAAAACTCTGGAATTCTTCACTCTATATATCATTTAAATTTAGGAGAAAAGTAAAATGGAGGGAAAAATCCCTAATTTCACATGTTACATTTCTCCTCACCAACTGGGAAGCATCAACAGAAAGTAATGTAATTGTAGAATTTCATTTCTGAGTATTGTCTTTCTACATCACCCTTTCTCCCCAAACACTCACTTTTGCTAAGATTATTGCCTTTTTTCTTCTTTTTCTTTTTCGTCAGACCTTTGGAAATGCCTCCAGAAGGTCATTGCTTTAGAGTACTTACTGGTCTTCCTCAAGAAAAATAGACTTAAAATACATCAAAGGAGGCAGTTGCTAAACGGAAATAAATATATATAAAGCATAAAAGACTAAGAAAAAAAGCCACATTTGTTCCTCATATCATAATAAACAAATTAGTGTGGTAGGCAGAACTTTGAGACTGCCCTGAACATTCCTTTCATGTTGTGAATATCCTATGTAAGGGGCACATGGCAAAGACCCAGGGGTGGTCTATAAGAGCGGACAGTGTACTCCAGCCAATAACCAGCAAGAAGATGGTCCTGCAGTCCCAAGGAACTGAATTCTAACAACCAGTGAGCATGGCAGAGGATTCTGAGCCTCAGATGGTACCGTTGTCCCAACTAACACCTTGGTTTTGGTCTGGTTAGATCCTGAAAAGGGATCCAGTTAATCTACACCCAGACTCCTGACCAACAAGAAATATAAAATCATAAATGTGTTGCTTTAAGATGCTAAATTTTAAGCTGATAATTTGTTACACTAGAAAACTAATACAGGTTTTGGTACCTGAACATGGGATGCAGTATTAACAATAAAAACCTGAGAGTGGATTTGGAATTGGATATTGAATAGAAGCTACGAGAATTTTGAGACGTGTGATAGGGAAAGTCTAACTTGCCTTGAATAGATTTTTAATAGGTATCTGGATCTTTATCTGGATATTGCTGGTAAGGACTCCGAAGGAAATGAAGAACATGTTACAGGCATTCCTTGGAGATACTGCGGGTTCAGTTTAAGACCACCACAATCAAGTGAGTATTAAAGCACACTAGGCACCTGGGTGGTTCAGTGGGTTAAAGCCTCTGCTTTCGGCTCAGGTCATGCTCTCAGGGTCCTGGGATTGAGGCCAGCATTGGGTTCTCTACTCAGCAGGGAGCCTGCTTCCCACTCTTTCTCTGCCCACTTATGATCTCTCTCTGTCAAATAAGTAAATAAAACCTTAAAAAAAAAAAAAAAAGGCACGTCAAGTGAAATTTTTGGTCTCCCAGGGCAGATAAATTATGTTTGCACTATAGTCTACTAAGTGTATAAGAGCATTGTTTAAAAAAACCATTGGGAGCGCCTGGGTGGCTCAGTTGGTTGGGCGACTGCCTTCGGCTCAGGTCATGATCCTGGAGTCCTGGAATTGAGCCCCACATCGGGCTGCCTGCTCCATGGGAAGCCTGCTTCTCCCTCTCTCACTCCCCCTGCTTGTGTTCCCTCTCTGGCTGTGTTTCTCTCTGTCAAATAAATAAAATCTCTTAAAAAAAAAAAAACCTTAAAAAAAAAAAGAAGCAACCCTTCATCTGTTAGTTTCATCATGAAATTGAGTCATATGAAGATTATGAAGATTAAGTCATATCTTTAGGCTCCACTTCTCATTCTAGTTCTTTTGCTATTTCTACCACAGCTGCAGTTACTTCCTCTACTTATACTCCTTAAAGTTATCAGCCATCTGAGGCTCAGAATCCTATGCCAAAGTCTACTTCTTCCAAAAAGTCCTATTAATGTTGATATAGTTACCTCTTCACATGAATCCCGAATGGTTTTAATAACATCCAGAAAGGTCAATACTTCCCAGAAGGCTTTCAATGTATTTTTCGCAGGTCCATCAGAGGAATCAGTATCTATGGCAGCTAGAAGCCTTACAAAATGTATTTCTTTTTTCTTTTTTTTTTTACGATTTTATTTATTTATTTGACAGAGAGAAACACAGCTAGAGAGGGAACACAAGCAGGGGGAGTGAGAGAGGGAGAAGCAGGCTTCCCGCTGAGCAGGGAGCCTGATGTGGGACTCGATCCTGGGTCTCCGGGATCATGACCTGAGCCGAAGGCAGTTGCTTAACCAACTGAGCCACCCAGGCACCCCCACAAAATGTATTTCTTAAACAGAATGTCACAAATAGTCCTTAATTTATGGACTGAAGAATGGATTGTGGTTGTGCTAGCAGGCATTAAAACCACATTAATCTTGTACATGTCCATCAGAGCTCTTGGGTGACCAGGTGCATTGTCAGTGAGCAGTAATATTTTGAAAGGTTATCTTTTTTCCTGAGCAAGTAGGTCTCAACAACAGGCTTAAATATTCAGCAAACCATGTTATAAATAGATTTGTAGTCATCAGGCTTTGTTGTCCCACTGAGGTACAAATTAGATTTCACATAATTTTTAAGGGCCCTAGGAATTTCAGAATGCTCAAGTATTGGCTTCAACTGAAAGTCACCAGCTGCGCTACCCTTAACAAGAGAGTCAGCCTGTCCTTTGAAGCTTTGAAGTCAGGCATTACCTTTTCCTCTCTAAGCTATCAAAGACCTAGATGGCATCATCTTCCAATAGAAGGCTGTTTCATCTGCATTCAACATCTGCTTACTGATGCCTTCATTAATCATCTTCGTTATATCTTTTGAATAACTTGCTGGAGCTTCTACATTAGCATCTGCCGCTTCACTTTGACTTTCTCATTAGAGATGGCTTCTTTCCTTAAACCTCATGAAATAACCTCTGCTAGTTTCCAACTTCTCTTCTGTAGATTCCTCACCACGCTCAGCTTTCAGAAAACTGAAGACAACTGGGGCCATGCTCTGGATTAGGCTTTGACAAGGGAATATTGTATGGCTGGTTTGATCTTCCATCCAGGCCACTAAAACTTTCTCCATATCAGCAATAAGGCTGTTTCACTTTCTCATCATGCCTGTGTTCACTACAGAAGCACTTATTAATTTCCCTTCAGAATTTTTTCTTTGCATTTACAACTTGGTTAGCTGTTTAGCACAAGAGACCTAGCTTTTGGCCTATCTTAGGCTTTTGACATGCCTTCCTCACTAAGCTTAATTACTTCTAGTTTTCCATTCCAAGTGAGAGACATTATGATTCTTCCTCTCACTTAAAGGCCATTGTAATTCTTAATTAGCCTAATTTCAGTATTGTTGTGTCTGAGGAAATAGGGGGATCTGAGGAGAGGGAGAGACTTGGAGGAACTGTCAGTTAGTGGAGCAGTTGAGTACATGCAAGATTTATTGATTATATTAACAATCTCATATTGGCACAGTTTGTGGCATGCCAAAACAATTACAATAGTAACACCAAAGATTATCGATCACACAGCACCATAACAAAATAATTAAAAATTTGAAATCCTCAAGAGCAAATACTGTTGGAAAAATAGCACTGACAGACTGGCTCAAGGCAGGGCTGCTACAAACATTCACCTTAAAAAAAAAAAAAAAAAAAAGCAGTACCTGCAGAGTATAATAAAATAAAATGGGGTATGCCTATACTGGAAATTGGAATAAGGGGGATCCTTGTTATGTAGTAGCAGAAAACTTGGCAACATTGTATCCTACAGTTATATGGAAAGCAGAAATTATCAGTGATAAAACTGGATATATAGCTAAGGACATTTCCAAGTGATGTGTTGAAGGTATTGTCTGGGTCACTTTTGTTTGATATAGTAAAATGCAAGACAGAAGATATAAATTGAGGAAATAGCTATAAAAGAGAAAGGAACTAGGCCTAGATGATTCTCACAATGCCTAGCTTCTCCAGAGAGAAAGATGCTAAAAATAAAAAATGGTTAATAAAAGCCAGTGGAGAAAAAATAACCTTTTTTTTTTTAATAAAAGATTTTATTTACTTATTTGAGAGAGAGACCCCATGAATGTGAGCGGGGGGGGGGGGGGGGGGGGGGGGGGGGGGGAGGGGCAGCGGAGAAGGTAGAGGGACAAGCAGACTCCACACTAAGCATGAAGCCCAATCCTTACCATCCTGAGATCATGACCTGAGCCAGAATCAAGAGTCGGGGGCTTACCTGACTGAGTCACCCAGGAACCCCAAAAGATGACTCATAAAATTTCAAAAAGATCAAAAAGCCAAAGATTTAGTCACATAAAGGATCCTTGCAATATTTTAAGGGCCTCTAGTAAACTTTGGAGTTGTCCCTTAATCTCAGCAGGAGGCAAAGACAGAAAAAGGATTATTTCATTTCTTGAAAGACTTGCAGGTATAGCTTTTGTCAAATGCAGTGAATTCCTGTGAAATCCACCTAAAACCCAGAGTTTGAGGAAACTCTCTCAGCATAAACACTACCAATTTGAACTAAAAGAAAAACAAAAGGAATATAAAATGGAAAAAGCCAATTGGACTCCTCCCAAATGCCACTGGCAGAAAGAAGTCTGATAAAATTAAGCAACTGCAGGGCGCCTGGGTGGCTCAGTGGGTCAAAGCTTCTGCCTTTGGCTCAGGTCATGGTCTCAGGGTCCTGGGTTCGAGGCCCACATCGGGCTCTCTCCTCAGTGGGGAGCCTGCTTCCTCCTCTCTCTCTCTGCCTACTTGTGATCTCTTTCTGTCAAATAAATAAATAAAATCTTAAAAAAACCACACACACAAAAACTAAGCAACTACAAACATACGTGACCTTCTAGAGAAGGAAGAATGTTTCAGAAGGTGGAACCAAAACTGGGAGGGCTGAGTTGACAGCCTAACCCAACCCAGTTGGAGTCGGCCAACATGGATTTCAGAACTGTTATGGAGCAGTGACTCCTTTTTTAACTCCCATTCTGTCCTTGCCTGTTTGGAACCATAATGTCTACAATAATTATCCCATGCCTGTACCACCACTTTATGTAGGGACACTTCAATTTTACAGGTTCACAGATGATAAAGAAGAGGTTCATCTATATCTAACTCATATGATTGAAATAAGACTTTGAACTTTGAGCTAATGCTTTAATAAGATGAGAACCCTGGGAACCATGGGAACAGGTAGATTTTGTTTCTGTGTATGTAAGGGGTGGGGGAGACATGAATACTTGGGAACCAGAGGGTAGACTGTGGTAGGCAGAATTCTTAGGCGGACACCTGCCCCTCTGGTATACCAAACCTGTATAATCCCCTCCCCCTGAGTGTGAGCAGGACCTATCAGTATTAAAGGATGTTTGCTCAGTTATTAGGTTATGTTAAAGAAGACTCTGTTGGAGCAGATTTTTTTTTTTAAGATTTTATTTATTTATTTGACAGAGCACAAGTGGGGGAGCAGCAGGCAGAGGGAGAAGGAGAAGCAGGCTCTCTGCTGAACAGAGATCCTGACATGGGGTTCAATCCCAGGACTCTGGGATCATGACTGAGCCAAAGGCAGACACTTAAACAACTGAGCCACCCAGGTGCCCACTTCATGTTTTAATTGAGAAAGCAATTTGCACTGAGATGCCTTTTATAATACTCTGTTTGGGATGTAATCTTAGATGGTCCAGAAAGGTTGACACCTGCTACTCCAAAGTGCAGTACTCACATAAGCAAGACAAACAGTCTATTAAAAAGATTCTTACTACTTTTCTGATTTTCTACCATTCAACCTTCTCATGTCCATTTATAGTCTAACTGATAAGAGCCTGACTATTAAAGGTGTTAGAAGACAGAAGAGAAGAAACACTACCTATACAGCATATACTAGAATATTGAAGGTAAAAGTGATGTCTATCTTCTCTTGTCCTTTCTTATAAATCTTTTAATCTAAAAAGTGTGGCTAAATTTATAGTGTGGTAAAATAAAGTAGCAGGAGTCATTCTATGTTAATGTGTACAAAATCAACTTTGATTCTAGAGAAAATAAATGAAAAGAATAAGCCCAAAGAAGTTCAGAAGTCACAGATGAAGCATAATAAATCTAAGCATATTCCAGTAGTTCCAACAATAATTACAGCTTAATATACAGAGATAGTAAAAATTCTACTTAAACTGCTGTTCTTTTTTTTTAAGATTTTATTTATTTATTTGACAGAGAGAAACACAGCGAGAGAGGGAACACAAGCAGGGGGAGTGAGAGGGGGAGAAGTAGGCTTCCCGCCAAGCAGGGAGCCCGATCTGGGGCTCGATCCCGGGTCTCCGGGATCATGACCTGAGCTGAAGGCAGTCGCCCAACTAACTGAGCCACCCAGGCGCCCCTTAAACTGCTGTTCTAAAAATGATTTTTGATATTACCAATTTCCACTTTGCAATGTTTTATATAACACTTCAACCTTAAAAATAACCATTTTTATATCTAAGTAGTATATTCAACAAACCTAAAACCAAAATCTAAAAGCACTAATTAGTGATAGAGATATTCATACTGAATGCTGTTGTTCATTATGTCATTTTCATTATTATTTCACATAACTGTGATTTACTAAATTAGATTATTATTATAGTTTAAGTAGTAACATGAGTTACAACAATTCATGAATTTAATTTCAAATTATGAGGTTTGGGCTATTCTTTGGAATCCAACTAACTCTAAAAGGATGTATTTCTCAGAGTGCAGCTTTCATATCTACAATTTTAATTTAATTAACTACATAGACCTCTTATGTAACTGTCATAAATAAGAATGATTAATATGCAAAACAATGGAGACCTTTTTACATAAGATAAAGGAATTTTTGGTTTATAGACAAATGACAAAAACCACTTTGGATAAATTATTCAAATTTACTGTTAATGTATTACAGATTAGAACTGGAATAATATGCTCCACTACAATTCTTTTGTCAAAATTCTGACTTTAATTTCTGATTACATCTCATCATCTCTTCTAACTCGAATCAATGATGCTCAGTGTCAGAATTTTTACTCATATAATCTTCACCTATTCTCATAAAGCAAGTATTCCTTATATTCAGTTTTTATTGGAGAATGCACCTGCTACCCCAAGACTTCACCTAATCACACGAGGACAGTTTCTTCCTAAATCTAGCTCCAGCCTTAAGAAAGCCTTGTTGTAAATACTAGATTTTTAATTTTAACTACGTATTGTCCCATTTTCCCCTGGATGGATGCTGTCCTCTGAAATCAAGTTCAATAAATCTAAAGCCTAAAACAGTCTTTTTCTCTAAATTAGGCACTCTAACTGTCCTAAACAGATTAATGGGACCACTATTTCTCCAGTGGCCAGGCTTAAGGTCCCGTTTCTTTGTCTTTTTTCCCTCCCTTTTACCTTCATCTTGTCACCAAAAATGGCTACTTATCCACTCTTAATCTCTCCCAAATTTATCTTTAAGTCTCATTTTTCCTGCCATCCATTCTTTCCCCTTATTTTGTATGTATACATACTTTTGAATTTTTTTTTAAAAACAGTTGATTATTCTGTAAATATGCTCCTTTACCTGTTTTCTTCACCCCTACTAAATACTTTGTGACAGTTATCCATGTTCGTTTGTGCTGCTTACTCACTTTCATTACTGACTAGGATTCCTTTGTTGGAATTTGGATTGTTTCTAGTTTTTGCTAACAAAAATAATATTACTATGAATATTTTGTATGCATGATAATTGAGTAGAAATTCTGGGCTATATAGTATGCACATCTTTGACACCTGGACAAACCCAAGTTTCTTTTTGTTTTCTTTTCTTTTTTTTTAAGATTTCATTTATTTATTTGTCAGAAAGAGAGAGAGTGAGCACAAGCAGGGGGAGTGGCAGGTAGAGGGAGAAGCAGGCTCCTCGATGAGCAGGGAGTCTGATGCGAGACTCAGTCCCAGGACCCTGGGATCATGAACTGAGCCAAAGGCAGATGCTCAATTGACTGAGCCACACAGACATCCCTGATTATACTTTTAACATCCAATTTATTTCACTCACTTAAAGATCTAGACTCCCATCATTAGAAACAGATAAATTATATTCACAACAAATAGGTACAGTTTTTCTAGTCTTCATTTGTTTACTTTAAAAAGGATTTTACGTATTTATTTAGTTGTTACCGAAAATTCTGTAAGCTTGCATTCCGCATTCTATCAATCTCTTTCAAAACCACAGTATCTGGGGGCACCTGGGTGGTTCAGTCGTTGAGCGTCTGCCTTCAGCTCAGGTCTTGATGCCAGGGTCCTGGGATCGAGCCCTGCATCAGGCTCCCTGCTTAGTGGGAAATCTGCTTCTCCCTCACTCCCTCTGCTTGTGTTCCCTCTCTAGTTGTGTTTCTGTCTGTCAAATAAATAAAATCTTAAAAAAAAAAAAAAACCCTACAGTATCTGTTTTTGAAGAGCTATTCTTTATTAACATTAGCCAAAAAAAAAAGAAAGAAAAGAAAGGAAGAAAAAAAAATCTAAGCTACAAAAAATGATAAAAAATAATACAGTTTATGTTCACACTGGTCTATAAGGTATGGAATAGGGCAACTGACCTAGTTTTCATACTCTACCAGTCTAAAGATAAATTCAACAGAATTATACTATGCTGTGTGATAATTACACAATCTGTAATTCAGAAGGAATAAAATAAAATATCCTAATATGACAGGGTGGTAATATTAACTCAAATGCCTTTTGGAGACAAAGTAAACATTTTAAGAAGGAATAGTGTTTCTTCAAGGTTCTGTCTGTTATGAATCCCATTGTAAATGATTAAGTATAGAACATATTACGGTCGGTGGCGCCTGGGTGGCTCAGTTGGTTAAGCAACTGCCTTCGGCTCAGGTCATGATCCCAGAGACCCGGGATCGAGCCCCACATTGGGTGCCCTGCTCGGCGGGAAGCCTGCTTCTCCCTCTCTCACTCCCCCTGCTTGTGTTCCCTCTCTGGCTGTGTTTCTCTCTGTCAGATAAATAAAAATCTTTAAAAAAAATAAAATAAAGAACATATTACGGTCAATTAAAATGCACTGGAGGGGGTGCCTGGCTGACTAGTCCATAAAATATGAGATTCTTGACCTCTGGGTTGTTAAGTTGAACCCCATGTTGGGTGTATATTATTTTTTTAAAAAATCTGGAAGAAAAAAGGTATTAGGAACAGCATTCCTGGGGCACCTGGGTGGCTCAGTTGGTTAGGTGTCTTCCTTCAGCTCACCTCATAATCCCAGGGTCCTAAGATCGAGCCCCACATTAAGCTCCTTGCTCAGTGGGGAGTCTGCTTCTCCCTCTCCCTCTACCTGCTTCTCCTCCTGCTTGTGTTCTCTCTCTGTCAAATAAAATCTTTAAAAAAAGGATAGAACTCCTAGCACGTCTAATAGTCCTAGTTGGATTATAACTACTGACTTTATTAGAAAAAGGAGGAAGGAAAGAAGAGGGAGAGGGATGGAGAGAAAGGAGAAGATGAGTGACACAGGAACAATATCAAAAGAATGAGAAAGAAAAAGAAAGAAATCTAGCTTCACTTTAGCCCTGATACCTATTTATGTACAGGTTCCTAGCCATTTAGGTGAAACTCCGGATCAGCTGTGTATTAATAATGAGAGTTTCTCAGATTTTAGAAAACTAATGCTGTGCTTATACTATATATTATGAAACATTTCCAGCAAAGGTCTGGATCGGCATCCAGTAGCCCAATATATGAACATTTCTGCAGCAAACACACTAGCGAGATAAATAAAAACTATAAATAGTCTCAAATCAAGTCAGGTTTTGTCACCAAAAAAGCTCAGGTCAGGTTTGCCTTCAAATAATTTACAAAAATGTTTTTGCTTTTTCTGGAATTGGAGATAAGAGATTGCAAAGATAAATTTCATTAAAGAGGCTCATTAGCTTTATAATAAATTCTATTATCTTAGGGAACACTTTGGCATAATCCTAGGAACTCGAGAGTGGAACTGAATCCAATTACAATTTATTTGGTAGAGTCAAGTTTATAATTAAAGACTGGTTTTTGAAAGTGGATATTAAAATTTTTAAAGATTAAATATTCTATTGCCTATTGTGAATGTAAGAGTTTTTGGTCCACTAATTGTTAAAGTGATCACACTCTTAACAAAGGACTTTCTCCTTACATTCACAGCTTTGCAGTGTGAACCCCACACTGTATCCCAGGCCAGGCTGTATACTGGATATAAGGAATTCAATAAGCCAGCCAGATTTTATACTGAAAGTACAAGATCCAGTCAGAGGTAGTGGGTAGCCTCTACAACAGAAGGTTACATTGTAAATCTGCCTTGTAGGGATAAACAGAAGAGGCTTCCAGAGACAATAATATATAAACAAAATCTTCAATGGTAATCAAGTAGTTGTAAACACTCAGGTAATTAGAGGGAAACAGAACTGGGGCTACAAAAGAGTAATAGTTTTTGACATTTATTCCTAAACTTACTTCCAAAATAGAGACTTTATCTGTTTGAGAAGATCTAAGGGTATCTGCAGCTGGCTATGTCTCCAGTAATCTGGGCTGTAGAAACAAGACTTTAAACACTGGCATCTAATTAATGAGCAAAGTGGTAAGTTAATCATATTCTGTGTTTTTATTTATTTTTATTTTTTTAAAGATTTTATTTGACAGAGAGAAACACAGCCAGAGAGGGAACACAAGCAGGGGGAGTGAGAGAGGGAGAAGCAGGCTTCTTGCCAAGCAGGGAGCCCAATGTGGGACTCGATCCCAGGACTCCCAGATCATGACCTGAGCTGAAGGCAGTCGCTTAACCAATTGAGCCACCCAGGTGCCCCGTGTTCTGTGTTTTTATTTAGGAGAGTGTGACTCAGTATATATGAACACTATGCTTCAAAGAACATGATGCTTAGTATTTTCTGGGTTTTGTTATTTATATCATACGTAATAGTCATGTCATCCTAGCCTAAGTGGATGGAAACCCTGAAAATCACCTCTGTTGTACTATGTAAATAAAATATTTCATGTATCTAAATGGATGAAGCATTGGGCATGTTCTCAACTTTGAGTTCCTCCTGGAACAGTCCCACTTTCATTTCTTTTTAAGACTTTATTTATTTGACAGAGAGAACACAGCTAGAGAGGGAACACAAGCAGGGGGAGTGAGAGAGGAAGAAGCAGGAAGCCAGATGCGGGGCTTGAACCCAGGACTCCGGGATCATGACCTGTGCCAAAGGCAGACGCTTAATGACTGAGCCACCCAGGCACCCCTAGGCTGCATTTTTATAAGGAAACTAGCCTGAGATGGGCTGAACTACAGATAAGGAAAGAAAATTCATGCTCTCTGATCTTTTAAATATTTAATCTTTTAAATATTTAATACAAAGGTAAATCTTTTTTAAAAAAAAGATTTTATTTATTTATTTGACAGAGATAGACACAGCATGAGAGGGAACACAAGCAGGGGGAGTGGGAGAGGGAGAAGCAGGCTTCCCGCTGAGCAGGAGCCCAACACTGGGTTCCATCCCAGGACGCTGGGATCATGACTTGAGCCGAAGGCAGACGCTTAATGACTGAGCCACCCAGGTACCCCAGTACAAGGGTAAATCTTAACTTAAAGAAGAAAAAGGCATTGCTGGCTGTTTTAGTAAGCAAACATGCTGAAACTCCATCAAAGTACAGATAGAGAAGAGAGACAATAATGGAAATCTTCACATCCTGAGGCTTTTCACTTCTTAGGAGGAGTGGAAAGAGGGCAGTGGAGAAGAGACACAAATACAACTCTTATCACCATATTACTTTTCCATATTTCTAAATGTTTTTTCTGCATCTCTTACTAAATCTGACTTACAGTGGGGATTTTATTTCTTTTTTTCTTTTTTTAAGATTTTATTTATTTATTTGAATGAGAGAGAGTATCAGTGGAGGGAGAGGCAGAGGGAAAAGAACAAGCAAACTCCCTGCTGGATAGGGAGCCCGCTGCTTGACCCCCAGGATGGCTGGATTCCAGAGCCCCAGATCCCAGAACCCAGATCATGAAATCTGAGCCAAAGGCAGATGCTTAGCAGCTGAGCCACCCAGACACCCCTATGGTAGAGCTTTTCTAAGAGTAATACTTATAAGTAAGGACAGAATTTTTGTACCTAAAATTTAGAAACTTGAATTCCACAATAAGAAGTTATTGTTTTTAATTGTTCCAATACTTCTGATTAGGTCATGGAAAAAGTCCCAGTTTAATGCTAGTTTGTTTTACTTGCTAATCTCCCTTTTAACAGACAGAGACATGTCCTGAGCTTGAAACGTTGCTGCACAGGCAGGCCACTCTATCATGCTGACATTTCATAACATGATTATGTTTGCATGTATCTAAATGGTATTGACTTTTGTTCTTACCTTCCAGTAATGGGACATTTTCCTGGTTTTCCATGTAAGGAAATAATACTGATCTAAGATTTCCCTTTTAAACAAATTCAAGCATGAAAAGGAGATATTTTTTAAATACTAAGTAAATGACATTATAACGTAATGGTAGTACTTAAGCATGCGAAATACAAGCTAATTCTATTCTTAAGGGAAAATAGGCGAAGATGACACGTGTGTCATTTTTTTTTTAAAGATTTTATTTATTTATTTGACAGAGAGAAACACAGCCAGAGAGGGAACACAAGCACGGGGAGTGAGAGAGGGAGAAGCAGGCTTCCTGCTGAGCAGGGAGCCCGATGCAGGGGTCCACCCCAGGTCTCCGGGATCATGACCCGAGCCGAAGGCAGTCGCTCAACCAACTGAGCCACCCAGAGGCCCCAGGCGTGTCATTTCTAACATTCAAAACTGAATTTGTGATTTCAACTACTAAATCTCTCCTCCTGTGTTCCCCATTTTGAAATAGAACTAAGCCATTTATTCAGATCACAAACTTTAGAATCACCTGACCTCTGTCTCTCCCTCACATCCCATATTCAATGTGTTAGAAAATACTAGTAGTTCTTATTTCGAAATATGTCTTGATCTCTCTGACAAGTCTCATGATCTCTATTGCTATCTTACAATCTTGGCTTCTATATATTGTCTAGAAGAGTGCTGTCCAATCATACTTTCTGTGATGCTGGCTATGTCCTCCATTTGTGCTGTCTAGTATGATGAAGTTACTAGCCACACGTGGCTACTGAGCTCTTGAAATATGGCTAGTGTAAGAGAGGAACTGCATTTTAAATTTTTACTTAATTTTAGGGGCACCTGGGTGGTTCCATTGGTTAAGCATGCAACCCTTGGTTTTAGCTCAGGTCTTGATCTCAGAATCATGAGTTCAAGCCCCACATTTTTTAAGTAAACAAAGGAAAACAAAAAACATTAATCAGTTTTAATTAGTTTAAATGGTCACATATAGCTTGTGGCAACTGTACCGGACACTGAAAGTCTAGAATACTATAATAGTGGGGTTATAATCGGTCTTTTTGCTTCCTCCCTTCCTCATTGTACTTTATAAATAGTAGCTATAGCAATCCTGTTTAAATGTATATCTAATCATGTCATTCCTCTGCTTCATGGTTTCTCACCTCATTTAGAATAAAATCTCAGATCTCTAGTTTTATAGCTCCCTACATAATTTTTTCTCACTTTCAGTCCTGACATATTCAATTCCAGTCACAGTGACCCAAGCCCTTGCATTTGTCTGTAATACTCCTCTTTCAGATATTCACAAGGCTGAGTCGCCTCACTTTATTTTAGTCCTTGATCAATTACCTCACAGAAAGGTGTTCCTTGAGCACCCAATCTAAAATTAGAGTAAATCTAAAATAAGAGCACCTCCTAACTCACTCTCATCTCCTTATCCAAGTATATAATACTTTGCAGCACTTACAACATGTGACCATATATTACAGATTTAATCTTTATTGAAATGTCTCTCGCAGCCAAATGTAAAACTCATGAGGACGGAGATACTGTCTCTACTGTTAAATGTTGTATCCTCAAATGTCCAGGACAGTCTCTAACACACAGCAGATTCTCAATAAATATTTGTGAATGACTGAATAAACTTAAATCTCATTTACCCTCTCTTAGTCTCGCATTTATATAACAAATGTTTGTTCAGTGCTCATTATTTATAAGTCATTGCATTAGACAATATGGGGAATTTAATTGACAGCAACCTAGACCTTGTAAACTGGATCACTACTGGAAAAGATCTTAAAGTTCCTTAAATCCTAAAATGCTGATTCTATGACTTCAGCTGGAATTAGTTAAGGCTGTTTCTCATGAGGATAAGAGTAGGAATATAGATCATATCTATCCTCTAATATTATAACATTTGCCATCTGGCAGGATACCTGGGTGGCTCAGTCAGTTAATCGTCTGCCTTCAGCTCAGGTCATGATCCCAGGGTCCTGGTACTGGGTCCCACACCAGGTTCCTTGCTCACAGGGGAGTCTGCTTCTCCCTTTGCCTGCAGCTGCCTGTGCTTCAGCTCTCTCTCTGATAAATAAATAAAATCTTAAAAACATTTGCTGCCTGGAAGGAGTGGTCTTTTTCACACTATTCAGAATGCAGAAATGTGACTAATTAGTTAAAATTAGGTAGTTTTCAGTTCAATACATAGACTTTCCAACAATACTGAAGAAGTCTTGAGGTAATATCCTGAATTGGTCAAGCAGAGGGAAATAACTATATGTAGAGGATGACATATTTTCCTTTACTAGGTGAGTGGGATGGTCTTCAGTGACCTCTAACATATTTTCCAAGTCTAACATTATACTGACTGTAAAATGCTATAATGAATGCAAGTTAATACTTCAGTCATTTTCTGGCAAGTTGCTTCCTGAATAATTAAGCATACTTTGTGCCTGTATTATAGAAATATACCTAGCTAACAGGTTAAACCATATGAAATTGATTATATATGACCATTTTCACGGTTCAATTTAAAAACAAGTTGCTAGATTTTATTACCACAGTCACAGTGTTATTTCTGCATCAGTGTTATTAGAGAGTCAGTCAGTCATTTAAAAATATTTGGTTAAGAACAGGGCACCTTGGTGACTCCATTGGTTAAGCGTCTGCGGCTTAGGTCATGATCCCAGGGTCCTGGGATTGAGTCCGCCCTACACTGGGCTCCCTGCTCAGTGCGAAGTCTGCTTTTCCCTCTGCTCCTCACCCTGCTCATACTCTCTCACTCTCTCTCTCTCAAATGAATACATACAATCTTTTATAAAGAAAGAAAGAATACTATTTGGTTAAGGAAAACAAAATCAATTCAATAGCAAATGCTCTTTCCTAAAATTTCACTTAGACCAACAAAATAGAGGTCCTTAGTTCAGGCAGTAGACCGTAAGAGAGTTGGTCTTAAAATTTGCAATAGGTCTTAAGATCTTAAAATTCTTAAGATCTTAAAAAAACAGGTGAAACAAACAGTATACTAAAAACATGTGTTAGTAGTAATCATGTAGTTCAGTAGCAGATTCAAACTCGTTAGTGAATAGTCAGAACCTGATGACAATCTCTTACTTCCATTAGTAATGGCATCTTAGGTAATCAGGGCAATGCTATTCCTAGCAGGTTTTTTCTTCATTCAAAAATCAAGCATAATTTTTAATCCTGTTCATACAGGCATTTCAGCGTTCTTAAATATAAATCTACATCTTAACAATCTAGCATTAGAAGCATTTCCAGATCAGCAATACTGCAATTGGCACCATTCATTTAATACCAAGATTATTGCGTCAGCAAGTTTTACCTTCTTCATTACAGAACTTTCTGTTTAAATACGTGGTCAACACAGAGCAACTTTCGTATCAGGAAATGAACTCTGATGGCTTTTGATTGTAAAACCCCAAAGTGATTAAATTTACCTGATATTCCAACTGAGTTTTGACTGGAATTGACTATTTAATTGGCCATAACAAAACTACTCTGGCAAAGGAAATACTTAAACATCAAGCTGAAGATAATGACTTCACTGAGAAATTATGAAAATTTAGGGTGCCTGGGTGGCTCAGTTGGTTGAGCAACTGCCTTCAGCTCAGGTCATGATCCCGGAGACCCAAGATCGAGCCCCACATCGGGCTGCCTGCTCGGCGGGAAGCCTGCTTCTCCCTCTCTCAGTCCCCTTGCTTGTGTTCCCTCTTTCGCTGTATTTCTCTGTCAAATAAATAAATAAAGTCTTTAAAAAAAAAAAAAAATAAAGAAATGATGAAAATTCTTATGGTAAATAAGGTGATTCGTTTTGAAGAATAGTATCTCATCATTTTGGAAAATTTATCAGAATAGTGTAGACAAAACCTCTTATGATGAAAATAATATTGAATTATAACTGATGAGTCAACCTAAAGAGCAATTTAGGGGGGGGGTTACTTCGTTTTGTTTATAAATGGGAGTAATGAAGAATTTTGTTTTCTTGTTCAGCTTATTGATAAAGGTTTCATCTTAAACAATGTCTACAAATCTGCCTTATATATTAGAGTACAAAAAAACTACTTTTAATAACTGAAAATGTGCTATAATCTTTCATACCAAAAGTAAATGCTCTTGGTACTTACTTTTCTTAGCCATGTATCTCTTAGTACCTTACCCTTAAAAATACTAGAACTGACAATTAAGTATTTTAAAAAATCCAGTTCCTAACAGACATTTTCCCCAATTACTCTTCTTTTTTGTTGGCAGAATCTGTTTTCCACTACAGGGGCTAGCAATGCTGGATACTTCCTAGCCTTCTCCAGTTAGGATATAGGCAGCAACCCAATCTAATTAACGGTACTGAAACACAATCTAGTGAGGGGGAAACCAGGAAAGACTTTCATCCCTAATAAAAAAATCCATAAGAGAAAATGTCTTTTTTTTTTTTTTTGAGAAAATGTCTTTATTCTTTGTCTAGTTATGCAGAAAGAGTTAACATAGCAGGCCTATTGATAAAGTTGGCCTTTGGCTGGGGTCTGGGAACTTAGATTTTGAGAGGGTTCCCACCATTCCCACAACTTGGAAGAGTGCCTAACTGTGTCTAAACTGTTTGTGCAAACAATGTGGTTTATACTAAATACGTGCTTTCCTTCTGGGAGTCTGGAATTTTGTACATGCAAGGCAGAGGGTATCCACCTGACTAGCCACCAATCAAAATTTGAGCACTCTCTAATGAGTTTCCCTGGGAGACAATATTTAACATGTGTCATAACAACTTGTTATTGAGGGAATTAAGTACATCCTGTGTGACTCCACTGGGAGATGACTCTTCCAAGTATGCTCCTGGTTTCCATTGGCCTTCACCCCATTGCCTTTCTCCCTTTATTGATTTTATTTAGTATCCTTTTGTTGTGACCAAGCTTTTGCGGCAAGTCTTGTGCGTTTTCCTAGCAAATCACGGAAACTGGCTTGGTCTTGGGGGCCCCAAAACACAAGCCAATTGGGTGTCTAAAGGCAATATTTGGAACTGTAGCAGCCATATTTATAGCAACTACCAGAGGACAAGCCTTAATAATTGGAGCAAGTATTCAGAGTAGGGGGGGAAAGGCAAGCAACAGTAAGCTACGAATCTTATGAAATGCATGATTGAGCTGCTGAATAAACCTGTGAACTTCCTACCTCCAGACATTTATGTTTAGTGTTTCAAAAATAAGACATTTTAGCATCTGCAATGGAAATAATCCTTATAACCTTTCTAAGCTTTCTAAATAAGTGATCATAGAGGGTGCCTGGGTGGCTCAGTCGGTTAAGCGGCTGCCTTCAGCTCAGGTCATGATCCCAAGGTCCTGGGATCGAACCCTGCATCGAGCTCCCTGCTTAGCGGGACGCCTGCTTCCCCCTTTCCCACGCCACCTACCTGTGTTCCCTCCCTAGCTATGTGTGTCTCTCTGTCAAATAAATAAATAAAATCTTTTAAAAAAAAGTGCCAACTTGGATGGCCTTGACCATTCAACTAGAAATAATCTGATACATGTGAGGAATTAATGACATCTGCCAAGCTGTCTGCTAACTCCTCTTTATTTCTACTTCTTTAACTCTTTACTTGATCTCTTCGTCCTATAATCACCTGTTTTGTACTATTTCCTCCTTCCCTGGAAATGCCCTGTAGGAAAATGGCAAAGTACCTAAGCTTTAGTCAGAGAGTTTAAGTCCCAGCTCCTCCATTTGCAGTTCTGTAATCTTGGAAAGTTACTTCACCTTCCTAGAACTTACTTTCTTCATTTTTAATAGGAAAACAATAATGATACTTGATTATAGGCTTCTAGGCAGATTAAATCAAACAATATAGGTAAAACTGCCTGCCCATAGTAAGCAGTCAAAATGTCATCCATTATTATTTCTTCATTTTGGGATTTTTTTAAAGTAGGCTTATCAATCTACTTGTCTCAGACTTTCATCAGTTACCTTTTAAAGACATTTAAATAATAAGAAAAATAGGGCATCTATTACCAAGGTAGTATGCATTTCCAGTGTTCTTCATTTCACTATGTAGATCTGCTTGATGTCACTTCCCTTCTGCCTAAAGGACTTTTTCCTGTAGTGCAGGTCCATTAGTAATGAATTCTTTCAGCTATTATATCTCTGAAAAAGCCTTTATTTCATCTCAATTTTGAAAGATTTCATTAGGCAGAGATCTAGGCTGACAGTTTCAGTAAAGAAGTTGCTGTACTATATTCTTGTTTGCATTGTTTCTGACAAGAAATACACTGTCATCTGTATTTTTGTTCTTTCAAAAAAATGTCCTTTTTTTTTTTTACTACTTTTACAATTTTCTCTTTATCACAGATTTTTAACAGTTTGAATATTATGTGGCTTGGTGTAATCTTCATGCTGGGGTTTATTGAGATTCTGAATCTGTTGACAGCTTCCATCATAGTTGGAAAAGTTTCAGACATTATTTATTAGATTATTTCTTCTATCAGGCCTTCTTTCTCTTTTCCTTTAGGGACTCAAATTTCATGTATATTAGGTTGTTTGAAGTTGTCCTACAATTCAAAGATGTTCTGTTCATTTTTAAATTATTTTCCTTTCTTTGTGTGTTTCATTCTGAATCATTTATACTTGTATGTCTTCCAATTTACTAATACTTCCTTTTGTCAAGTTTAATCTGCCATTAATCCCATCTCATCTATTTTTCATCTGACATCATAGTCTTCATCTTTAGAAGTTCATTGTGTTCCTACTTAACTTTTGTACATATGGAATACAGTTATAACTATTATACAAAACAATTTTAATACACTTATCTGTTGACTCTAACCTCTTTATCAGTTTGGACTCAGTTTAAATGATTCATTCTCTCGTTATGGATCTTATTTTCCTGCTTCTTTGCATGCCTGGAAATTTTTCATTGGATGCTGAATATGTTTATAAATATTCTTTTGCTTAGGAATGAAGTTAAATTACTTGAAAACTTGGAAGTTTGATCTTTTTGCGTCTAGCTTTTAAGATTTGTTAGGCTTGGGGCGCCTGGGTGGCTCAGTTGGTTGGGCAACTGCCTTCGGCTCAGGTCATGATCCTGGAGACCCAGGATCGAGTCCCACATCGGGCTCCCTGCTAGGCGGGAGGCCTGCTTCTCCCTCTCTCACTCCCCCTGCTTGTGTTCCCTCTCTGGCTGTGTTTCTCTCTGTCAAATAAATAAAATTAAAAAAAAAAAAAAAAAAAAAAAAGATTTGTTAGGCTAGTCCAAGAGCAACTCTCAGTCTAGATCCAATTATTCCTCGCTACTGGAATAGATTGTTCCTCGCTACTACTAGTTTGCTCTGTGTACCCCGCTTCCTGTCCCATGAATTCTGAGGTCTTCCAGCCTGGTTTGTGGGAACAGGGACTATTCCTGGCCCTGCCAGAATACACATGTATTGTTTCCTCTAATTCTTTTGTGTGGTTCTTCTCCACTCAGGAAGTGTCCTCACATATCTGTACTTATTGAGTACTCTGCTGAATACCTGACGGGGGCCCTCTGTAGGTCCTTGGGGTTCTCTCTCTGTGTTGTTTTCCCTCTCTATTACTCTTTTTTGTTAACTCTAGCTGGTTCAGTACTCCTGAACTTTTCAGCAACATCTACTGAATCCAGGGAGTCTACCATTCTCTAACCTGGCTTCCCATATCTTGCACCATAACCCAGAACCCCTCTCAAGGTAGTAAGCTGAGCAATCAGAAAGCTCACCTTGTTTCCCTGTCGCAGGGATATCACTATTTGATGGTCAGTGTCTTAAAAATTGTTGTTTCACAAATTTTGTGCATTTTTTAGTTGTCGTGGGCTGGAGGGTAAATCCCATCCCTGTTATTCCTTCTTGACTAGAAGTCTAAGTTTCACTAGGTTGTGTTTATTTCTCTGTACTGAACCATTGTAAATGGCATCTCAGTTCAATCATCCCTGATGGATTGGGGTCAAATCTTATATGGTTATGAGGCTGACTCTTTAGATTGTTTCTGTGTGGGTCTTTTCACTAACTGCCTTAAAGGCAGTCATTCTTCTGTTTAAATGCACATTTCAAAGAAACAGTACTAAGGCTAAGGAATTTTAATGCCATGGGGAAGAATGTATAGAAGTTTGGGCAGCTAAGTAAGTCACAAAGTGATTTTCATTTTACAGAGTTTCTATAAGGATTTTTCTTCTTTTATAACTTTAGTAAATGAAAAGAACATTCATGGGAGGAGTAAGGAGATACTGCATCTGGAGGTAGGAAAAAGGAGGAAGAGCAGAACTTGAGAAGGGATTGAAAATAAAACTTTTCTGAGAAAAATCACAGAAACCAAACATCTGATACATTTACACAGCAAACTTTATCTTCTATTTATTTTAGAAAATAGTCTTCTTTCTTCCTACACAAAAATCCAATGTTTACTTAACTAATATGCTAGGGTGAAATATTAATCAAAGCAGATTGCTGGAAGCATTATGATTATTCCTTAATAAATGTCAAAACAAAATACGGCAAGTTCTTGCAAGTATAAGATGGTCAAGATAATTCCTATAGCATAGATCCTTACCCCTGTGGCCCATGGGTTTTATTTGGCCTGCAGACATGTTGTATATGGCCTTTAGAGTAATGGCCACATGCTTTACAAAAGTGTTATTTGGTGACCAATATTTATAAAGTGGAAGAGTTCATGAACTGTAGAGCTTTCACATAAAAATATCGGGGCAAGAGGGGTAGTAGCACACAAGGTAGATAGCAGATGTCACCTTTAATTAAAGTCTGAGCCTTTTAGTTCCCTACAGTGTCAGTGTCCATCATTCACTATTGTTTCCCCCACCCCCCAAACTCAACTTTCTGGCCTTCCTTGCCTTTTTAGGTATTTAGGCTAGTGACACCTGATTGAGGGTAGGTATAATAATATCTCAACAAATTAACCCCTTTTTTAACTTAGAAAACAAATATATAATATCATCACTAAAATATCTTTTTTTCTTTTTGAAGGGGAGATGGGATATTTAGATAGACACATTGAAAAGAGTACTTATTTTCTACCACTGGTAGGAAAGTTGCACCTGGGGCACATTTTTAAACTGTAGATTCCTGGTGGTGTAGGAGGTATCCCAAAATGTTTATTAATTTATAGGTAATTCAGATACAGCTCACATTTGGAAGCCACAATCTACCCTACCTTCTGCCTATGATTCAAAAGGTACACATAAAAGGAAGCATAATTACAAAGAGCTAAAACAATGTTATTAGAAAATTAGGCTCTCGGGATGCCTGGGTGGTTCAGTTGGTTGGGCGACTGCCTTCGGCTCAGGTCGTGATCCTGGAGACCTGGGATCGAGTCCCACATCTGGCTCCCTGCTCGGCAGGAAGCCTGCTTCTCCCTCTCTCATTCCCCCTGCTTGTGTTCCCTCTCTGGCTGTGTTTCTCTCTGTCAAATAAATAAAATCTTAAAAAAAAAAAAACAACAACAACAAAAAAGAAAATTAGGCTCTCACACAATTTTTCTCATAATGCAAGTAAACAGGAAAAAATGTAAACTTTAGGTACTCAGTAAGAGTAACTCTGTATTTAATTTTCGGTATTTGCTTCAACCAAGAAAACTAGAAAAGCAAGCATGTTTTTAAAAAAAGAATGCAATATATCAAATTTCTGTATGTCAAAAAATTCTATATACTGGGGTTTCTTTGCACCTCAATGCTCTATAAGAGAACTGAAATAAGGGGTCAAATGCCCTTTCCAACTGTAAAATGA
>PITA01020951.1:0-33770 GCA_004023965.1 Spilogale gracilis | reverse complement strand
CAACTTGTTGGACCCCACTAGAAATTTTTTCACCAAAAAAAAAAAAATTCTTTAAACATTTCCTGCTTTCATGTCTTTGCCCTTCATACTCCTGAATGCTTTGAGTCAAGACTTCAGGGATCTCCAATGGTTCCCCTGACAGCCCAATCCCCACAGCCAGTGACACTCTTGCCTGTCTTCTATTCCCGCCCCACTCCCTCTCCATTCTCTGTCCAGTCCAAGTTCAGGCTCTTCCATTTTGCAGAAACCTCCCATCTAGCCCACCGCCCCCAATCTGCTGTATACATTGATGCCAGATTAATCTTCCTAAAGTACAATCTTATTCAGGTTGTCCAGTTTATACTTGAAAGATCTGTGGGACCTGGGAGGAGTAGGTTTGATAAAGAGGGGTAAGCAAGGGGGATGATGATGGGAATGAGGATGCAGGGAGGGATTCCAGAGCCAAGCTGAATGAAACATGTAGAGCCAGTCAGCTGAGTTCACAAAAACAATCCACACTGTTGTCAAGGGGGAGCCAGAAAAATTGTGCCATATATGAGTGCTGAAGGGTGAGACTGAAGGGAAAAACCATAAAGGGAAATAGAATTAGAAGACAGAAAAATGGGCTATAGTATTGAATATAGTCTCAATAATAAGAAAGCCCTAAATGGCAAGAAGGAGTTGGGGCTGTCTTTTTCTGAGCTACTTGGCATGTGATTTGGGGTTTGGGTTGAGTTGCAGAGCTGGGACACCTTCCCACGTCTTCTGCCTATCATTGGGCTGTGTGTCCTCACATTCTTGATAGGACTGCTGACTGAGATGCTCTTCCCAACATTGGCCAAGTGATGAACCACTGATACATAGCAATAATATAGAGTAATCTTTCTCTTAGAAATTTGAATCTTGACTGGAGAGAACCAAAGCATATGTTGATGACTTACAGTGACGTCAGTGCCTCAGAAAGACTTCCAGTGGGTCCTGCTCCTTGATCCCTAGCAGAGCTCTGTGAGTTTCTCTTCTTCCTGAGACCTGGTTGCCAGATTTTCCTTTGACTCTATGACTTTTTTCCAATTCATTAATTCAATCAGCTCTGTTTAGGGCACCGTTAATTTTTCATGCTACCTGAGAGTGCTGTCTGATTCTCCAGCTGAAAGAATTATTCTGGCCAAAGACAATGGGGGTCCTGTTGTCCAAACATTCAACGGTCACACCTGATCTGGTGAATGAAGTGTATTTTCCCCAGCATAGAGTTTTAGGTCTCCCAAAGGATAACAGCCATCTACTTCTCCAGTTTTAATTCTTACTATTTCCCTACTGACATCCTGCTCTCTGGTCAATAAAGTGCCACCTGGGGTAAATCATTATAGTAAAGGTTGACAGTGAATCATGACTCCTTAGTACTCGTGCCTCTGTAGAGTCCCCTTTGCATTGACACTGGGCTTGATCTTGTACTTCCTTTGGCGAAGGGGGCCTTAGTAAATACAACGCAAGCCAAGGCTTGAAAAGAGCTTCTCCATTGGCGCCTGCCCCTCTTAGAACATTGCTGCCACCATGTGACGAAATCTGGTCTAGACTTTCGGAGGGTGAAAGCCGACCCAGAAAGAGGCCAGCTCTCCCAGCCCCCAGCAAGCCTCCAGCTGAAGCCCTAATGAGCGACCCAAAGCTCTGAATCATGAGAACTGTTATTTTAAGCTACTAAATGTTAGGATAGTTTGTTGGATAACCGAGACAGAAATTGTTTCCATCTCCTTAATCAGAACGGTAAGTTCATTAGACACATGCTTTATCCTCCAAGCTGTCTTCCAGGCACGGGTTTGCCCACCTGTTTAACTGCCACAAAACAGGGGTCTGGGCAGCATCCTGCCAGCTTCCTACAGCTGTTCCCTCACTGCTCTTCCAGACCCCACACCAGCCTCTTTGCTGCTCTGTTAGCCCCCGCCTGCTGTCTGGGCACAAAGTCAATGTCACATGTTTTCGGATTTTTGTTACAGTAACACCTGCATAACCCATCGCTGTCTCTTGCAAAATATCACAATCATATTTGTTAATGTGATACAACGTTTTTTAAAAGATGACTTTAAATGCTACCTTCTCCATCAACATTTCCTCGTACCAAATGTCGTGTCTCCTTTTTTGAGAGAATTTCACAGTACTTTGAACCTCTCTCATGGTACTTCAGATTTGTGTCATATTCTTTTCTGCCTTGCCATGGTCTTGTGGCATTTTAACAGATGTCAGAGCACTCATTTCTGCAATCTCTATCTCATAATCCCCAAAATGTGCTTCCTGGACCGGAAGTGACCATGTCGCCTGGGAATGTGTTAATAATGCCAAACCTCAGACCCCACACCCAAAATACTGAATCAGAATCTGCATTTTTCCAACAACTCCAGATGACTGGAATGCATGTAGAAGTTTAAAAAGCATTACTGTAATGGAGTCTTATGCAGCTGCACATTAAAATAATATATATATATATATATATATATATATATATATATATATCCCAATGATTGGATACCACAGCAGATGAATTAAATTCATTTACAGTCTGGGTTGAGACCCACTGTTCTAACATAGAATTGGCAGATGTAGCAAACAAAAAATACAGAAGACCCAGTGAAATTAGAATTTCAGATCAATAGTAAAGAATTTTTGTATGTGTGTCTCAAATATTGCATGAGACATACTTATATGAAAAAATTCCTTCCTATTGATCTGAAATTCTAATTTCACTGTGCATCCTAGATTTTATCTGGCAGCCCCACTTTAATGTTAGTCCAGAGCAGTGAGTGGTTTTCAAACATTTGACTCACTTGGAGGGATTTATCAGCACAGAGTCCTAGGCCCCAATGCTCAAAATTTAATTTCTGATTCAGCGGAGCTGGGATGAGGCATAAGAATTTGGATTTCTGATAAATTTTCTGGACGAAACCATTGATCTGGGAACCACATTTAGAACCATTGACTAGATTTGCCTGAATGTGTGTCTTAATTGTGTACAAATCAGTGATCATAAGCAAACTTCTAGGTAGAGACCATGACTATCTTCATCAGCAATAGTGAACATGAAAATAAACCTTGTATTGGAGGTGGGGATTATAGGAAGGCCAGGTGCATGGGTAGGAGAATAAGTTCCTCATCGGACATAATGAGTTTTAGGTCTCCACAAGACCCCAATGTGTACCCTTTCCTCCAGGAGCAGTTAGAAGCTTGGCTAATCTCTGTCTAAGAATATGGCTCTAAACCAAAGCTCTCCCAAGAACACAATGTGAGCCGCAGACATAACTTACAGAATTTTTAGAGTTATAGAAAGTGACTTAAAGAAACAGATGAATTCATTTTCATAATAGATTTAACTCAACATGTCCAAAATCACATCATTTAATCTATAATCATTATAATTAATCAATGAAATCATTTATATGAGTTTTTTCCATACTAAGTCTTGGAAATCTGGTGTATATTTTATGCTTATGTTACATTTCAGTTCAAGCTGGCCACATCCCAAATTCCTGGTAGACACATGTGGCTAGTGGCTGCCCTATTGGGCAGTACTACTTGGAACTATTGGCTGACCCTGAGCTTGAAGACACAGCCCAGCCTTGGAGTGATCACCTGGTCCAAGCACCTCACTCTTCTCTGACCACAGGCTGGGCTAGTTCTCAGGCCAATTGTACCCTGTGAGTTTTCCTTTCCCTGAATTCCTAGCCTTGCCCTTCCCCTCCTTTCTCCCAAGCCCTTGCTCCAGGGGAAACCACATGAATGGAAATCCCAATGCCAAAAATAACTAGCCAGGTTTAAAGGAACCTTGTTACCCATCCAATGTAATGTGAAGTGGCTCATATGTTGCACAAGTTCATAGACACTTGGCTTTGGACTGGTTTTTCCATCATGCAGGAGACTTAACCAAAGTCTCAGTCCAAGAAGTCCTATTGAGACCTTGTTTAATCTAGTTTTACAATCACTGGTATCAGTGAGACTAACATTTCTCTAGGATAGCTTGTATCCTATAGCTTTCATTTTCAGGGAAATTGGCTTCATATAAATAACACAAGTAAAAATGAAGAAAAATCGCCACAAAGTAATAGGCCAAAAGTCTTAAGTTCTTGGGTAAAAAATAAACAGGATATAGTTGAAACCATCATTTGTATTTTTTTCACAGGCCAGTGGTATATTTATCCCATATGTGAAACTCTTTGAGCTATAAAGGTGTCAAAGAGTTTAGTAATTTTACATTTAAAAGTCAAAAAGGAATTACTTATCAAATATATTATTCTAGGAGACAGAAAAAATATGTGCAAATTGTCTGTATATTATTTCTATTTTCATAGTCAAGGAAGGTTCAGATAAGTCTTCATTGTTGGCCTGAGGCTTTGTGAGATCTGAAACTTGCTTATAAGTTAGTGGAGAAACAAAGAGGCACATAGGGGATTCTAAAACCATGATCACTGCTGTGATCTGGAATTATGTTTGAGGTCCTGAGACATGGGTTAAATTTAACTGAGATCATTAACTAGATGAATTTTCGGCTAGGATTCCAGCTGTAAACAATCTGACAGGGTGATTGGCAGCCTCTCATTATAGAGGCGTAGTGATTAATTAACACAGAGCTTAATTAATTTTGTTAGGCAAGAAACAGTATTTCTTTGCAGTGAAAATCAATATTTGAATATTTGGAGCCCCTTCTCTGAGTTAATTTCACTCAGATATTTAGATCACTTTAAATTCTCAGTTCTTAGTTAATATTATATGCTCCCAACTATTAAGGTAATTGGAAATATTTATGATATTCTACCTGAAGATATTTCTGGAAGAAGGTGAGGTATAAATAAATACATTCTTTTATTCTTGTTTCAATTTCAAAAGCATATTTCTATTATTATACTCTTAAGGATGTTAAACTAT
Source organism: Spilogale gracilis (assembly GCA_004023965.1). Classification (NCBI taxonomy): domain Eukaryota; kingdom Metazoa; phylum Chordata; class Mammalia; order Carnivora; family Mephitidae; genus Spilogale; species Spilogale gracilis. Next base: position 28,883 of record PITA01020951.1, on the reverse strand, counting down.
ATTGTTGAAGGCCAAGCTGAATATCGAAACTATGGAAAAGTATCTTTCCTCCTGCCTTGCTTTTAGTAGGAATTACCTGAATGTCATGCTCAATGCTCATTTAAATCATTTCACCATTGTCAAAGCCTGGAGAAACATTTCCTTAAGTAGTGGAGTGAATCATGGGTACACGGGAAGGAGTTCCTTCCTTTGGCATGTAACTTAGCAGTAATCTCCATTCTACAAAGAAACCAAGAATGGGGGATTGTCTTCAGTCTGGAAATGTAATTTACTGGGAGGGTCTAAAGAGAGCCCAGAGAGTGGAAACTTGAAGGGCTAGGATTCTCCCTCTTGGCTGGGAAAGAGAGATATGCCTACCAAGAAGTTCAAGGTGAAGACTAAGCTATATAATAGTCTCAAGGACCATCCGGTCTGGACTCCAAACAACAAAAGAGGCTAGCTTTCCTGAGGAAGACTTGTGTATGTGGTACTGATCAGCTGTTTAGCACAGAAATGCAGAGAGAGATGAGACAACGGAAGCAGTGGGCCTCATGGGAAAAGGGACTCTAGAACATTCCTGGAAAGATGGCAAGAACTTGCTGTAAGGCCAGAAGTCCAGAGAAGACTTGGTAGTATCTCCTGCTGCTGCACCAAGAGCTGGGGCCAACCTGGGGGACACTAGAAAGGAAGAGTGAAGTAAGCAGAGAGTCAATGACTCTGCTCCGAAAGGGCCAGAGAGAACTATGGGAAACAGTGATAAGGCAATAGATCCCAGGACTCACAGAGCAACCTGCTACTCCTCAAACCCATGATGTTGGAACTTCATATCTATGAGAACTATATTTAACTTCAGGTTGCAGAAAAATTTCTTCCCCAAATAATGTAGTAGTTATTTGGTTCAGCTAAGTTTTTAAATAACTATCATTCCTTTACAGTCTCTTTAAAGTCGTAGGGGTGCAATGTCACCTTGGGAGTCCCTTGTGGGCGTGCCAATTAACCCAAAAGCCAAGGGGGACTCAGTGATGCAAGACAGGATGAAATGTGCTACTGGAGAGAGAATTATTCTTTTATAGTTCAACATCATGAAAACATACTCATGTAAGCTTTAAATGATTATGTATCGGTCATAGTACTTAATAGGTTAAGTTGACTTTTGATTGAATCTTCTCATTGTCGTGGCATCATGAAATTTACCAAAAAGGATGGCACTTCAAAACTATGTAAATCTAGTTTTTCTCACAGCTGAGCTGGTTTTTTTCCTCAGTCTTTGCTACAAGCTCCTCCTTCTCTGTCATCTCAATATTTCTTCTCTGGATTAGTTCCCTTGATATTTCATTCAGTTCTGTATTTTTTCTATACCTTTAATAATTCATATATATTCATTTCTCTGTATTTATGAAAACATAGTCTTGAATTCTAGACTCATATATTCAATTCTAATTGTCATCTCCCTCCATTGGGTATCTAACAGGCACGTTAGTTATAAAAGTTTGAAAACAAAATACTCAATTCTCTGAAACTTACTCTTTATTTTATTAACCCAATTTCATAAATTAGTTTATTCAACAAATATTATTGAATATATCTTATCTACCACATATTGCTTAAGATTAGCCTATGAACAAAAAAGAGAGGAGGCAGAAATGAAGCAGCAAACAAAACACCCAAACAAATCCCCAGTTTGTTAGTGGGTAAGAAGTGCTTTGTAAAAGTAAAGAAGGATATTAAATCAGGGCACAATAAAAGAGGCTTGCATTGTTACACCAGGTGGCCAGGGAGATGTGACCGAGAAGGTGACATTTGAGCAAAGACTAAAAGTTGAGTGAATTCAGCATCTGGAGCCTTTTTAAGAAAGAGTAAGAAAAGAGAAATTGAAGATAATATCTTTTTTTTTAAGTTAAATTATTTTTTTAAAGATTTTTTTTTATTTGAGTGAGAGAGAGAGAGAGAGAGCATAGAGGTAGAGTGGGAGGGAGAAGCAGATTCCTCACTGAGCGGAAAGCCCAATATGGGGCTCGATCCCAGGACCCTGAGACCATGACTCCCAAGACTCCTGTGGAAGTCTTGTTGCATTTCCCCTGGCCAGAGTGCCAGCCATTGCTGGCGGTACCAAGCCAGCTAGCAGTAGCATGCTATCTTTTGCTGACAGGGGCTGCTTTTCTCTTTTTAGTCCCCCCTATTTGGGTCGAGGATAAACAATGTTAGACCACAAGGCATTCATCTTGGATATGCATCTTTTTTACTATTGCCATGATTTTGCTGATCAGGAGGTTATCCTGAGTATGTTGCCTGTAGCTGGAGAAGGTTTAGTGTTTCCTGCTCTTTTTATTCCTGGATGAGTTACTCAAATGCACTGAGGTAGCATTTAAGAATATGGAAAAGATATGTCAGCCATCTGCAACCCAGGTGATTTCCAGAAAAAACCTGGCTATCTCTTCTTGTATTAGACTTTCAAACAAGGACCTAAATTACCATCTCAGGATATGAAAATAGGTGACCAAAGGCTAGCTGATCTTTGCTAGAGACCTGGGTGATTTTCTCATCCTTATAATACAGAAGGAAAGGGCACTCATTACTCTCACTCCTGCTAAGGCAGAGCAAACCAAGCTCATCACAAAAAGAAAAAATACAACAATCAAAACCGATTGGGTCCAAAGGAATACCCCCCACTATGTGCTTTCAAAGGGAATTTTTAAAAGAAAATGAAAGAACATCTAGTTATGCTAAGATAACAATAATAGTTTTAAATAAAGATCTCTTTCAGCTGGTTACATAGGTTCGTCCGTACAAATCCATTATAATGGGTAGCTTTTCTGATTAGTCGGTGCCACTCCTCAATCAGTAAGCACATATTTTAAACATTACCCTTGCTGATGCTATGGTTTCTGTGTCCATTATGTGAAAGGAGTCTTAGAAAAAGATCCACCTGTTTAGACAGAGTTGTATATACAAGCAGAAACTCATTTACTGTTCATAAATATTTGTTAAGTGTTTTACTAATGAACTCAGAACAACAACCTGGGGATTCATGTCCCACCATGATTTTTCCTTCTTTTCTTAGAAGAGATAAACAAGAAAAATATATTATTACCCGAACCTTTTGCATTTTACACACGATTTGTTCCCACCTCTGTTTCGTCTCCTATGAATCTCTTCTGGTCCAGCTGGCCGGTCTACTTGGTAGCTCACAAACCAGCCTGAACATTTACTTTCTTTGTGCCTTTGCCCATGCCTGAGCTCAAAAGGTTCCCATATTCTCCCATGTAATATGTTACTGATGTAGGGAAAACAGGCAAAAGAAATATTACATTTCCTTAGTACCTACAGCCCACTGACAAGTCCTTGAAACAGGCAGAGTGACCTTCCTTTAGGGACTCAGCTGCCTTGATGTTAATAATTTGCTAAGGGCAAAAGGCAATTTTAGCCCAACCCCCAGGATCCTGTAAGTCTACCTTAATATATACAAATTTCTTTGGAAACTTCCTTTATCTCTCACCTCCAAGATACATGGTGGCAATCATCCCCCAAGCATATGGCCCACCGATAAACATCTGAAGGGTCTCATGACTAAGGTTTTATTAGACAGTAATAAATGACCTTTCCCTAACAATAGCTAGACTCCTCAAGGTCCTGGGTCCTCCCAAATCCTACTTCTTCTTAAGGATTTCCTTGGGACACTGACTAAAGTCTATTCTCTCTCTTAATCATCTAGTACTGGTTAGCTGTCCTACTAGTCAGTGATAGTTTGTTGTTTGGGAATATTTTAATTTACTATGTAATTGTATTTATAATTATTTTCCATGTGCATACATGACTTACCCATTTCAAGTGCAAATTCATTGAAATTTAAAATCATAACAATTAACCTCAATACTCAGTAAGTTGACAGTAGACCATGGTCCCCAGTTGGTGAGAGACATTTAGGTGCAGCAAGTTTTCTCTGGCTCAGAGTTCAATCTGCAAGACTCCGGGGGACTATAGGGTTCATTTTTCTTAAGATCAAATGCCTTACTTTCTACATTTACATTCTCTTCATCAATCAACAAGTCCCAGAAAGCCCAGGAAGACTGTAGGTATGGGGAAGAAGAAAAAACTTGAAAAACCTTCCAACATCATGTATTCCTTCAGATGACACTTATGGGGGTGCCATGGGCGGGGGAGAGAAAAGAAGAGAAAGGCAGACAGAGGCATCACTAAAAAGGAATGGGACCATGGCTTCTTCTTAATGTTGCCAAGCCTTCTTGATTTTGTGGCATAAAAGATTAAATATTTAATAACAAACTCAACATTTAGCACAGCTGTGGCAAACAGAATAATGGCCCCTCAAAGAGGTCCAGGTCCTAAGCTCTGGGACCTGTCCATATGTAATCTTTCGTGGCACAACACACTTTGCAGATGGGATTAAGATACGGATCTTAAAATGGGGGAGATTATCCTGGATTACCCAGTTGCATGCAGTGTAATCCCAAGAGTTTGTATAAGTGAAACAGGGAGAGTTCGGAGTCAGAGAGAGATATTGCTGGTTTTAAAGATAGAGAAAGCGCCAAGAACCAAGAAATGCAGGCAGCCTGTAGAAAGGATGTAGAAGACAAGAGAATAGATGCACAGAAACTCAGCTTGATTTAGCTTCGTGAGCACGATATTAGACTTCTAACCCACAGAACTGTACGATAATAAATGTGTATTTTTTTAAGCAATCAAGTATATGGTAATTTGTTACTGCAGCCGTCAGAAACTTAAACAATCTAACAAATGCAATATATGGAGCATTTCGTGGGAAGACCTAAGTGAGCTGCTCAGCGTCAGTGGGGGATCTCAAGGGGTTTCCCTGTACATACTAAATAAAGTGAACAGGAATTTCCCAGCAAAGAGGAGGGGAAAGGGCATTCTCATTAAAGGGGGGCGGGTGAGGGTATGCTTGCATGGGGAGCTAAGGCAAAATGGAATATAAAGTAAGAAACAAGAGAGGGTTTGGAACAGTATAAGCCATTTCACCTTACTGGCAAACAATGTGGTGATCTGGCAAGAGAGCAAGCAGGGAGTGTTGGAGGTGGACGACTTCTCTGCAGGGGTGGTGGGGTGAGGGGGTTAGGCTTTAAACCCAAGGTCATGTGGGGGTTTTAATGGATGGTAGTGGTGGTGGGATGTATGTGTGTGTGTGGCTGTGTGTGTATTGGGGGAAGGGGAGAGCTAAAACGACATGGTAGGATTTGCATTTTAAAATACACATTACATACACTTTCCTTTTAACAAATAACCCCCAAACAGAAATAAAGAATAGTAATTTCAAGTAATGAAATTACTTAAAGTCTGAATGTCACAAGGCAGAGGCTCTGAATATGTGTGCTTGATTTACGGTCCAGTCCACTTGTAACCGCAACAACAATGTGTAGCATGCTCCAAGCATCAAGACTACATCGGTTACTTTGTGCTTTGCCCTCAGAACCTTCCTTTTTAGTGAACCCCCGACACAGGGTCAGAGTACTTATTCAGGGAGGGTGCTGATGGGGGTTTGAGGTGTTCTATTCCCTACAACCCAAGCCATTCGAAAAAATGCACAATACTAAAATACCAATACCTTTTTTAAAAGTGTGGATAACCATAGGTAAAATGTGAAGAAAATAGCTTTAGAAAATGTGGCTATTTAAAAATGATTTGTGTATATTCTGACATAAAAATAGCAATCAAATGCTACTGCGATAAGAAAAATCCATAAATATGGATCTGCCTTTCCTCAATTTCTACCCTCTGAGACATACCATTTAAGTTGTAAATTTAAGGATGATTTATGGATTTTCCTGAATAGGACTATGTAGGTTGCTAATATTTTATTGTTCCATATTCTTCTTAATCCTGAGTGGTTCCCTGGGGCACCTGGGTGGCTCAGTCCTTAAGCATCTGCCTTCAGCTCAGGTCACCATCCCAGGGTCCTAGGATCAAGCCCCACTTTGGGCTCCCTGCTGGGGCAGGAAGCCTGCTTCTCTGTTTCCCACTTCCCCTGCTTGTGTTCTCTCTCACTGTGTTTCTCTCTGTCAAATAAATAAATAAAATCTTTAAAAAAAAGTCCTGAGTGGTTCCCTGCTCTCCTCCCCATAAAGTTATTAAAATTATTTAGGTAATAATTATTTAGAGAATTATGAAATGCAGTCAGTACTTGATATTGATCAGAATGATTTCACTTAAAGTCACTTAAAGTCCTCTCTCTCCCTCCAGGAAAGTGAACAGAGGTCTCACCTTCACCTCCAATCTTGTCAATTTCTCCGGGGTATGGTGGACTTAAATACAAAATGGAAAACATTTAGTTTCCCCAAATGGAAAAACACCTAAGTATTATTATTTTTAGTGACTTTGTCAAAAATGATTTAAAAAGTAGAAAATCTCTTCACTGTGTGGTTCTGGATTACTCACTGGGCTATCCATCCTGTGTTTAGCTGGTAAAACTGGGACTAATGGAGTAGATTTCCTTCTCCGAGAAAGGTTAAGGCCAGAAAGAGAGGTGAGGGTCACAGAACACAAGACAGCATCCCAGATTCCAGTTCAGAAGGAGGAAATGTAGTGTTTAGGGGACCAGCTTGCAAATGCAAACATGAGGAATCCAAAGCAACATAACAAAGGATCCTTAACAGCTGAATTTCTTCAATGTTTAATGTAATCATAAACACCCACGGCTAACTTTGGAACATGATTCCTCTATAAATATACATATATCTATTAATAGAACCAAAAGGATTAGTTAACCAAAATTTACCTAAAGACACATCAACTTTCACTTCTCCAGTTGCGTCCCTATCTACAAGCTCATCTGCTAGGAAAACAAACCAATAGACAAAACATATTTTGCCTTTTTTTTTTTTTTAAAAAACCAGGCTAGAAACCAGTAATCATAGGATACCTGGGAAGATTCAGAATAACCCTCAGATATTAAGGGGTTGGGGTTTCAGTTTTCTGTATCTGTTAAATGGGAGAGGGGTGGAGCCAATAATTAGGAGGTTTCTATCCCCAGCCCCTAAATGTTTGTGAACTTTCAAAGGGACACAGGAGCCAAGCTGAAAGAGCTCCCAGGAGTCAAAGCTGGAACGATTTGAACAACATCACACATAATGTGGTATTGGATTATAGCTCAAAGTATAATATATGAGTCCATGTTGATACAATAAATGACCAAACAGATAAATAAATGGGGGAGGAATAAATCCTCCATACAAAAAAATTCCAGTGATATACTTAGATACCCCTCTAGTGCCCAGGTGGAGTTTCATCCCCCCACTCTCCTCTCTTGATGTGGGTTGAACTTAGTGACTCCCAACTAATGATAAAAATACCGAAAGAGAAAAACAGTAACTGTGTAGTAGAGAAAGCTGGCAAATAGTACTTTCACCAAGTGATAAAGATAAAGGTAACTATCACCAGCAGTTTAGTCGTGTTGCTTTCACTACCCTGATAGGATACTGTGATGAGAAAGGCACTTTCCCATTGTGGTCTTCCTTCACCAACCGATAACCATAGTCTCATCATGAGGAAAGCAACGGACAAAACCAAATAAAATACATCCACAAGATAGCTTAGCAGAATTCTTTAAAACGATCAAGAAAAACAAGACTCAAGAAACTGTTACAGACTAGAAGGAAGTAAAGACACATGACATTAAATGCAGCGTGGAACCCTGGATGGGATCCTGGTAGAGAAAGACACTTGGCGGAAAACTAGTGAAATCTGTAAAAGTTTGAATTTAATTTATAGTAAGGGACCAGTGTTAATTTCTTAGTTTTGACAAATGTAGCATGCACACGTGCACATGCACACGTACAGTCGTAGGACGTGAATATTAAGGGCGCACTGGCTGAAGAGGTCAGGTACTATCTCTGCAACTTTTTCTTAAACCTAAAATTACTCCAAAATAAAAAGTTTTTATTTTGACAAAGTTTTTATTCATAGACAAAGTCGATGAACTGAAAGTGCAAACAGAACCTTCCTCAAAAACCGCAGCAACTGCCCCCCCTTACATCTCTCCACCGACAGGAGTGCGGCGCTCGGGACAGGGGTGGGTGGGTGCAGGGAGTGCACCCCGGGTGCGTCCCCGCGCGGCGGGAGCTCAGGCTCCTCCCCGCAGTCTCCCAGGCGCCGGACTCTGCCCGGGGCGCACCCTACGGGGCGGAGCCCAATGTGACCGCGGCGGAGTCACCCACGCCCGGCGGAGCCGCCCGGGGCGGGAGGCGGGAGAGCAAGGCCGGGTCCCCCCACTGTCGCTCAGCGCGCTCCTAGGTAGGCAAGTCCCGGAGACCCGCGAGCTCAGCCCCCGCGTCGCGCGCCGGGTCCCCCCCAGACCCCCGACCCCGGCGAGTGGACGTCCGGGGCCCTCGGAGCCGGGTCCCACAGCGCGGAGCACCGACGGCAAAAACAGGTTCTGGGTGAGGAGGATTTCCTCCCTGTATACCTCTCCGTGTTCTGGGCGGGAAGTTTCCGATTCCCTGGGCGGGAAGTTTCTGCTCCTCTCGGAAGAAAAAGAGCAGCCTCTCCTGGAGAAAGAGTAACTCTCCTTCCGGCCCGATGCACATCTGGTAAATTATTTAGGTGACTGCTTTGCAATCCCTTTGCTGAGGGTCTCCGAGATTGAGAGGACCCGAAGACTTGCTGTCACCTCGTGGCAGCTTTGACGGGCCACCGGGCCCGCAATTTTTAAGAGCACAGATGAATGAATAAAAGTGTTTGTCTTATCCTTCCTTCTTCCTGCTGGCTTCTGTAGCTGCAGGTGCATATAGCAAAAGGGGAACGGCCCATTGGCTGACAGTTTTCTACTGCCCTGGGATTTTAGAGCTGGAAGTTACAGAGCTCTTGGCAGGTGTGCAAAGGAGCATTATTACTTCCCTGAAGAATCCAGTACAGGAGAGTGTATGGACAGTTGTTAGGCTGAGTGAAGACATGGCTGTAAATTTCTCTCCTTTTACATATATATGTAATATATATAAAGATAACTATAAATATATATTATATGTAATATATAATATATAAATGAATCATGTATATAAAATATATAATATGTAGATATATAAATATAATATATAAAATATTATGTGTAATATATAAATATATGATATATAAATATATAAGTATATATTATATATATAATATAAGGATCAGAAGAAGCAGTTAACCCCAAACAACTGAGCTGTGTCTATAGTTGTTTGAGGAATCAAAACTTTCTTTACTATCTTGGTATATAGAGAGTAGATGAAACATTAAAGGGAATTATTCTGCATTTGTAATAGGGAAAAGATAATCTGCCCTTTTGATTTTACCTAATGCTATTAAATTTTCAGTTCTGCAGAAGTCTGGTTTTTCAGAAATATGATCTGAGCCAAAGTCTCAGGTACCCTGGCAGACACAATTGGTGCTTTGTTTCCTGTTACTGGACTGTCCCCTCCTCTCTCCCCCTAACGCTGAGAGTTTTAGAGTGAAGGTCCCTGACACAGAGGAATTTGTGCCTAAGGCAGAGTATACCTTGTGACTCCTCAGCTATTTACTGAAAGAATGGAAACAGCTTACACTTCCTGCAAATTTCTTAAGGTTCCTATCTTTGTCATTTGCTAAATAAATTTGGTAACTAACCAGGTACTAATGAAAAAGACTCCTGATATAAATACAGATACTACTTCCATTATATTATTCACCCATATGATTTTGTGAATTAATAACAGGCATGTTATTTGTTAGCTGAATGATTTACAATGTACTGGACAGTGAGTAGGCGTAGATGTTGGCCAAATTCTAGTTGAAGCTGAAAAATGAGGTGTATATTTATTTGTTTGGAGTCAAGATTGAAAAAGGAAAGAACTGAAGATTGTGAACAGAATCTAAAAGTCTTTCAAAGTCTTGGTTTCTAATCTTTTGAACTGAATTATTTATATCAAAATTATAGGCCACGTAGGAAGAGAAATTCATAGTGGCAAGATGTTACTATCAACTTAATAACATGTTAAGTAAATTTGCATTTTACTAAGCATCAAAACAGCCAGCCACATGGGTTTGGAAAACAAAAGTATGAGTGTGTGTGCTCTGAGTGTTAGAAAGTATTTGGTGCCTGTGTGGATTTGTGGGCTCTTTCACACACTTGCTGAGCACCTGTTGGGTAGGGCACTTTGTTCTGAGTTCAAACTGGAAGGGAGGGGTGGATACAGCTTTGTGTAAATAAGTCACATTCCTGCCCTCATGGAATTTGCACAATGCTTGAGTCCTCCAGGACTCCTTGAGATCATAGATAAGAATCCCATCAATAATCATCCATCAGTTTTGACAGTGACTGGAACTAGATTATCCTCAAATCACATACTCTCTTTCACCAATTTAAATAGTCAACTCTAAAATTATAAAGGAACTTAATATATTATTCAAGTCATGTTTTTGTCTTTTGCTTGGATTGGGGAAGAATTTAGAAATCACATGTTCTGGGTTAAATATTATGGAAAATTGAGACATTGAGCCTGAAATAGCTAAATTATCAACTTCATGCACATTAAATAAAAACTAAACTTGTAGGAGTGGGTGCCAATAATTTAGTATACAAATCAATGAGTAAACATGTTCAAATTGAGAAAATTCCATCCATCACATTTTTCTGTAAATCAGAAAAACATGACTACAATTATATTTTACCACAGAAGAAAAGCCTTACTTTGTCCAAGGCACTCTTGATTTTTGTTGTTGTTGTTTTCATTGCTGTTTTTAAAAACAGCTTTATTGGAGGTATAATTTACATACCACACAATATATCCAAGTGAACGATTTAATGATTTTAGTAAATTTATGAAATTGTGCACCACAATCTAGTTTTAAAGCATTCTCAGCATCCCCCAAAGACCCCACTTCCCTATTTGTTACCCCCAGACAACCACTCTACTCTCTCTGTCTTTAGATTTGACTTTGTGGACATTGCACACAAATGAGATCAGACAATAGATGGTGTTTCGCCTCTGGCTTTCTTCTCCTAGAACAATGGTTCTGGGGTTCATTCAGGGTGTAGCATGCATGGGTCTGTCGCTGATTCATTTTTATTTCTAACGACTATTCATTTCATTCTGTGGCTGATCCACATTTGTTCACCAGGTGGTGGATATTTCTGCATTTACATTTAAGTGATAAGACAGATACTTTGGTCAAGCTTCCATGGTAGCATAATTTGAAAATAATTGCTTGGAGCCAACCTCTTCTTTATATTTATGAAAAATATAATCCTGATATGGATTCCTGCTATTTTCTGTGACCTTTCTGTGATACTCCCATGGAAATAGTAACTAGTAAACCCTGTGCAGGTAGCAGAAAGCATCACTCATTTGGCATTCAAGGTTGGACTTGGAAGATGTTTCACTCTTGACATTCATATTTGCAAAGAGAATTCATATCCTCTTTGCTAAATTTTCTTCACAAATGATGCATTTAAAGTGGGTGAATTATGATGATTGTTTGACCTAACAGTGAGAACTGAAGTACTCTCAAAAATCTAAATGCTTCCTAATAACATATTTTAGTGGCACACTTAACGTAAAGCATGAGGCATCTATAGCCCTAAGCCTTAAAAAGTTGAAGAGAGTGATTGAGGATTTATATGCTTTCAGTTTTATTAGTACATGGATTCTCTGTCTATGCTAAAAACAAAACAAAACAAAACAAAACAGAAACAGATACAACTTTGAGCTCTTAGATCAGTGAAAATCTGAAACAGGAAAAAAAAATGCCACTTCTTTTTTATCTAGAAACTTATTAAGGAGCTAGAATAAAATTGTAAATTACTCCAGGTTCCTATGAAGTGGTGGTGTTTTTCCGTGTGTCGTCCACAGAACAAACCACATGGGAACTTTCTAACACTGCAAAAGCATTACCTTTGGGTTACCTTTCTGAGGAACCAGGAACCTTGAACAGCAGTTCGGTGAGAGTTGTTCCCATGTGCACCCCCATTCACCCTGCTTTGTGCCAACTATGACAGTAAGGACATCTTAGGAGGTTGGCAACTTATGCTTAAAGATCCTCTTAGAAGGTTTTCTCCGATTGAGTAGAAACCCTTCTAGAAAAAGTTGGCAAATTCCGTGAAACTGAAGAGAAGACAATATGTCTCTTCATGCCTGCAAGTTACTGCTGAAATTACATTTTCCTGCTGGGGAAAAAGAGCATTAATATAACTTGAAGATCTATTTTATTGACAACTTAGGATGCAAAGGACTATTTTTAAAATTCTAAAATTTGAAAACAAGGTAGTCTAGAGTAAATAATGTAGTTTTCCAAAGTTGAATGTGATCCTTTGGAACTCAGTTTTTTCTGCTTAAAATATCAGAACAACTTGCTGAAATTCCTGGGTGTGACCACTGTGCTTTTGATGATCTATGATTGAATTAATTAATCAGTCTTTACGACTATTGTCTTTTTTTTTTCAACTTGGTAAAGAATATCTCTAGAACCGGTGCATTTTTCTAGACTTCTACTGACAATGTCATTCCATATGTCTCCTAAAAATCATGTACCATTGATAGGAACCTGTCCCCATCCTTTCCACTTTTATGTGCTCTGAAATTGATGGGGACACGCTCTCCCCAGTTGTGTCTGTTCATTCACCGGAAGGAGGAAGGCTTCATCAGCATTGAGGTGTGAGAATCTTTGAATTAATTTGGTGAGATCATTCACTCATCACTCATGAGGACGGATTCTGTTATAAGGAACAAGATTTTATCCAGAGCCAGAAGCTGTTACCACCCTGGTATGTTTCGGTGAGCTCCTGGATCTCCGATCTCGGGAGGATGCTGCCCTGCGCGTGCGCATCAGTCTGACGTCTTCCGGGCCCCCGGTGGCGGCCATCCTGGACAGACTTTGAGTCACTGCCCCGGTAGTCTCCCGGCAAGTGGGCCGTGGTGGAGAGTGGATACATGTTATGTATCTAGAAAACAAGAAGATGGGTAGATGAGATGAGGAGTTCTAGGTTCATGAATTCAATGTAAATCTTGTAGCAAATATTATTTACTTCTTGTATACGTCTATAGATTTCCCCCTACTTTTCCACTTTAGTCAATAATAAGTATAGTTAATTTTCTTAAAATGTTTAAGATTTCCTCCTCTGTCACCATCTTGAATGTCAGGTTCCCCTGGCTCTTCTGGTGGCAACGGCTCTGCTTGACCTTCTAACAATCCTGATTCCATTACTGTTTTGTTTCGTTTTGTGTGCCATTTACATTGTTTGGGGGTCAGTAATTTGAACAAAGGAAAAAAAAACCAGCTAATTGTCACTTCCAGTTAGTTCTGATAAAATCGGTGAAGGTCCTTGGCTTTTGAAATCTCAATTGCACTTTGCTTTCTCTAGGCTGTTGTTGCATGGTTATTATTTTAAAAATAAAAGTATAGACGTTCACCTTTTTTAGCACAGAGTTCTGTGAGTTTTGACAAATGGTTTCAATCAAGAAACCACCATCGACATTAAGATGTAGAACAGTTATGGGGCACCTGGGTGGCTGAGTCAGTTAAGCGTCTGCCTTTGGCTTGGGTCATGATCTCAGGGTCCTGATATCAGGGTCCTGAGATTGAGTGCCACGTCAGGCTCCCTGCTCAATGGAGAGCTTACTTCTCCCTCTCACTCTGCCCACCCCCAAGACTCTCTCTCTCTCTCTCTCTCTTTTTCTCAAATAAATAAATAAAATCGTTTTTAAAAAGATATAGAACAGTTATGTTATCCCCCCCTAAAAAAATTCCCCTGTGTCCCCTTTGTAGTCAATCCTTTTCCCATTCCCAGTCCCCAGGTAACCACTGATCCGTTTTCTGTGCCCATACTTTTGAATTTTCTAGTCTCACACAAATAGAACTATAGTACATAGTCTTTTGAATTTGGCTCTTTTCAGTAAGGAAAATGCTTGGGCGATTCATTCACATTCTGTGCTTCAGTATTTCATTCTTCTTATTAATGAGTAGGATTCACCTGTGGAGGAATATTTGAATATTTCCAGTGTTTGGCAATTAGAAACATTTGTGATTTATGGAACACAGACCTTCATGTCGCTTGGGTAAATACCTAGAAGTGGGATTGCTGGGTTGTGTACTGAGTGCTTAACTTTATAGGAAACGGCCTTAGGGTTGTCCCATCAGCATCTGCCAGCCATGAAAGGCATTTCCACTACTCGGCATCCTCATTCACACTTAATTATTGTTTGTCTTTTACCTCCCTACTGGATAATTTTTTAAATGAAGTAAATTATGTTGAAACTAACATATTCCAGAATGAGTTTAGGAAGCTAAAGATATTTCATAGGTTCTTGAACCTTTTACTCTTAAAATATTTTATAAAGTCACAAGAGAAATTTTCCAAAAGAGCACCTTCCTTTTAAATGTTACAAATAACTAAGATATATGTCATTGACATATGCTTCTTTTTGTATTCTCTTCACTGCCAAATCCGAGGTGGTTTTTGAGTTGATTGTTAACTGAGGTCAATTGTTAACTAGAGAAAGTGTTGATGGATTGGGGGGTGGCAGGGGGTGGATAGTGAGGGGACAGCTGGGCTTAGGCTTTGACACTTCCAAATGATGTCTTATAAGCAGATGTCCTCAATGGGTTGTGGATGTTAATATGACTATTTAACATTCTTTGAATTCACGATGGGTCAGACATTCATGAAACACTTTTTATGCACTGTCCCATTTAATCCTCATATAACTCCGTGACAAATTCATCAGTTGCATCTGAAATTTTGAGTTGGGGAAGCTGAAGCCTAGGAAGTCTGGAAACTTTTCCCAGGCCATCCAGCTAGTGAGAAGTAGAAACAGCCTTGTGGACAGCACCAACCAAGTCTGAAGCCACCATTTTTTTTTTTAAAGATTTTATTTATTTGACAGAGAGAAACACAGCCAGAGAGGGAACACAAGCAGGGGGAGTGAGAGAGGGAGAAGCAGGCTTCCCGCCGAGCAGGGAGCCCGATGTGGGGCTCCATCCCAGGTCTCTGGGATCATGACCTGAGCCGAAGGCAGTTGCTTAACCAACTGAGCCACCCAGGCGCCCCTGAAGCCACCATTTTTAAGCCGTGAAGCCATACTGCTCTTGACCGTAGAATAAATCTGTTGGGACAAAAACATCTACTCATGCTCCTGAAGGACACACTGGGGAGCTCACAGCAGGAGTCACTTAACTATTACTTAGTGACCTGACTACTAAACCAGCACGGGCCCAAGAAAGTAGGCTTAGAAATCCACTCAGAATGCAGCAGAAGGCAAGGTTACCACCTTGGAAAGAGCCAGCAGACTCAGGCTTGAGACCCACGACCAGCATTAACTAGCTGTTTTGCTTCCTCTTACTTAGGCTCATTTCATCTGTAAAGTGGGAATAATAACGCTGACCTCTCAGGGTGTATGTGAGGATTATTAAAGGTCACAAACCCTGGCCTGCATGCAGTAGGCGCTCAGCAGACTCTGGTCCCTTCTCTCTAGTCTTCCCACAAATGGGAATTGATTCATGTGATTTCTTCCTTTTTGCAAATTTAGTTGCTCTACTGGGCACTGGGTGAAACCTTCAGCTGTTTTCAAAATTTCAAATTATGCCAATGAACAATGAACGTAGATTGTCATTAAAAGGACACCTCCATCTAAGGTCAGTCTGACTGGGTTCAGGTGGAGAGGTCAATTGATGACCTTGAAAAACTTGTATTGCAGTTCTGTGACTTGGTTGCATTATATATACATACATGGATGGATTTAGATGTAGCTATAGATATATAGATAACAGGTATAGTGGTACAATATGTTGTGATGGTTAATTTTGACAAGATATGGAAAATGACTTTTTGGTAAATGGCACAGTATTTGTCAATCCCATTTTGTTGTGTGTGTGCCAATATTTCGATTCTTTTTCTAAAATGAAATAGCTTTTGTTTCCTGTCTAAGAGCTTTCTATAGCGTTGGCCAAGATATAAATTTCTGTTTGTATATAAATGAGCATCACAAATGAATAAAATTAATTTTGCATAAGAAATCCTAATTGCCACTTGGAAACAAGGTCATTATTACTGGAGCTAGGGGTTAATGTGCATGTCTTGTGATCCAGTGTGTGTCATTTTCAGGTAAAATGCACAGTCACCTGAGATTTAGCCAGCTGACACTGGATGTCACCATTGTGCTGTAGAATGTAGTTGCAGAACAGGTGTGCTCTTTAATATTCTAGACACGGTCTGTCACTTCAAGGGTTTGGAGATCTGCTAATGTTCTTTCCCTCATATAACCTAATTACCCTGGTTCACTTTTCTTGCAACTTACTTTTTCAGCTTCTAATATCTA
Organism: Spilogale gracilis; assembly: GCA_004023965.1. Classification (NCBI taxonomy): domain Eukaryota; kingdom Metazoa; phylum Chordata; class Mammalia; order Carnivora; family Mephitidae; genus Spilogale; species Spilogale gracilis. The sequence continues at coordinate 12,612 of PITA01020951.1, read as the reverse complement.
AGTTCTCTAGAAGAGTGACCAAGAAGGATGGTGAAACAATATTCGATATTGTTTGCTCAGAACTCAGAAACTGTGCTAACACTAGTCAGCGCTCTTGGTTGCAAACCAGTCAATTAAGTTCATTGACTCTGGAGAACTTCAGTTGAAAAGGAATTTCCTGGTTTGGAAATGGCAGAATCCAGTGTGCTGGTACCTCAGCAGAGATTAGGCCGTCACAAGAGTAGGAGAGAGTCCTGGCATTGCCACCGGTTGCTAGATGCCACCACTGTGTACCTGCCATCCAGACACTAGGCGCTGCTCTGTGCTAGACTCCTTCTCTTCCCAGAATAATCATGGGGTTTTCATTGCCTTCGGCTTCAGTGAGCCTCAGGGCCAATCCCTTACTGGCATTTCCAAATGGGAACTCTCAGTTGGCTGAGTCTAGGTGTTGGACTCGTGCTCCAGCCCCAGGGAGTGAGGAAGAGCAAGTAGGAGAACTTTCATGCAAAGACTCATGCAGGTGGTGATTCCCCAGACCTGGGAAGGAGCCAGACTCGCCATGCATCCTCCATGCTGCTTTTTAGTTAGCACCCACGGAAGTAAGTTGAGAATACTTCCATGCAGTCAATTAAATTTTATTGTCCCTTCTGTGCACGGACCTAGGGTCAGTTGCATATGCCTTGTGGCAGCTGACAGCATCTGCCATTTTGCCATACCCTGCCTTCCCTAAAACCCTGAGGGAGCCATAGCAGCCAGGGCTAGAGCTGTTCAAAGCTCGGGAGACACCTCCTTCAGCAAACTACAAGTCTTACCAAGTTTCAGTCTATTAAACAAAAACATCCCTGCGTCATTAAAAAAGAAAGTGGTAAGCTACACTGTGTACCTTACTATTCTTAGAACACGACTATAAGCAAATTCTAGCCTCTTCTCTTGCTGCCCCCTTAGTCTGAAACCCTCTTCTCCCAGGTGGCCACACAGCATCGCCTCCTTTCATTCAAGTCTTTTGCTTAGATGCTGCCTCTTCAGAATGGCTTTCTCTTACCACCCATCCAGAACCATCTAGAACAGCACCTTGTTTTACTCTGTTACCCTTCTCGACTTTGCTTCCTCATGCTTGTCCCCACCTCTCAGTACGTTCCCTGCGTATTCACTGTTTGGGGTGATGTCTTTCTCTCCTCTGCACTAAAAATTCCATGAGGGCAGGGTGTCTCGTGCCCCTTTGTGGTCTCAGCATCTAACACAGCTGTATTCACTAAATACCTGGTCTATGAATGAATCAATCGAAGGTTGAATAACAGAAGAAAATACCTTGTGAGAAGCTCTAAAATATAAACCATGCCTGTATTCATTTCCTAGGATGGCTAAACAAAGTACCACAAGCTAAGTGGCTTAAACATAGTAATTGCGTTCTCACAGTTCTGGAGGCCGGAAGTCCAAGATCAAGGTGTGGGCAAGGCTGGGCTTTTCTGAGTCTGTGAGGAAGGATCTGTCCCATGCTTCTACTCTAGCTTCTTTGATTTGCTTACCATTTGGGGTGTAGCTTGGCAGGTAGAAGTACCACCTTGATCTCTACCTTCAACTTTATGTGGCATTCTTCTGTGTGCAGCTGTGTCCAAATTTTTATAAAAAACACTAATCAGATTGGATTAGGGGACCCGCCTCCACCAGTGTGGCTTCATCTTAACTAATTACATCTATAATGATCATGTTTCCTAAGAAGATCACATTCTGAGATATGTGGGGTTAGAACTTCAGCATATGAATGGGGAGAGAGCAAAATTCAGCCCCGTAACAGTGCCTCGAATGTGTTTATTGTATAATGGATAAGCCATTCTTATGTCATTAAACAGAGAAGTACATTATCTTGGGCACCCAATGATGTGTCGGTTTATCGCACAGATTACAAATAATGTGTATGAATTGCTTTGTAAATTAGAAACTATTCACTAGATGTTAGCATAATCAATTGGGGATGTGGATGTGTTATCATTCATGTGTTATTGAGAAAGAAGCAATACCATGGATTTGCTAGTCTTGAAATCCCAGAAACAGATTTTCCTTTAGAACCTAGCTGGGTCTGCAGAATGTTTAAAATATTAGCTGGTTCTTCTCTACTATTCAGACTCCTTATCAACATAATTGTGGATAATGGATTCATATTTTATTTACTCATTTGACAAACAGAAATCACTTATATGCTATGCTATGCTCAGATGCTGGGAAAATGTTAACTCACCAACAACCCCATATTGTTTCTTATTTCTGTCATTATTAATTATTAATCTTACCTGAATTTTACTGATAAGGGAACTGAGGCACAGAGAGGTTAAGAAACTTGCCCATGGTCACACAGCTCCTGAGTGGCCGAGTCAGGCCATGAAGCCAGGCAGTCTGCCTTCAAACCTTTTCATTTGTAGAATGTTCTTTCTTCATAAAAAAGTCTCATGGAAAAATTCAGTGTGTGACAGAACAAAGCAGAACTGCTTTGGTTTGAGTTGAGATGGCAAAGGCCTGTCTACTTAGCACCTCTCTTCCCCCTGGGAGCCCTGTTTGCAAAGCCCTGATCTAGGAAATAACACCTCTTGGCATGATGCCACTTATAAGCTGTCTTCAATCCACTCTAGCATAAAACAAATACAATTCTTTTCTCACTTTAATTAACTGATTGTGTTTTATTTTGAAAATTTTATCTGCCTAATCTGCTTCTGGCAGAAATAAAATGCTAAGATGGATTTTCCCCAGGATGGTAATGGCATATGGCAATTTGGACTTTGCTGGCTTAAGCTCCCCTTGGGGTTCTTTACACAAATCAAGGACTGTGATCACAAAAATTTCCTGAATCAAAGAGAGAAATGGAATTTGATTTCATTTGAATAGAGCTGGATATAAACTTTGCAACCAGGTAACCATAAACCACCTCCTCTGTTATAGGCTGCGTGTCTTCTGTTGTTATTGATAATATGAAATAATAGGAGTGACAATATTCGCCATTACTGTCCATTGAGTGCCTGCTGCAACCAACCAACTAAAAACATCAACAACAAAACCCTCAGTTTTACAACTCTAGGTGTTTTATCCTTATTTTACAGATATGGATAAGTTGAGGCTAAAATTTTATGTAACTTGGTTAAGATGGTCCAACCAGTGAATAGAAGAGGTACTATGTTTTGAGAAATCCCAGTGATTAAGAAGCAGAATTTCTTGGTATTAAGAATAAAAGGCAGGGAAGAGAATATGTTTAAGGAATATAACATGCGGCCCAAGGTGATTTTCAAATTATGAAAGACTGTAAGAATGCATTTGGGATCCATTCTGAAGAGTGATTCATTCTTATGCTGAAATACCTCTTATCATTTGTTAATGTATAGGGCATGTAACATACTAAAAAGAAAAAAAAAAAAAGCAATCAAATGGGACCATGGATGGGGGAGGGTTGGAACTGGAGAACAAAAAGAACTCAGACCAAATTGGTTGTTCTCCTCGCCTCTATTTTTCTCCAGATTCCGCTCCCACCCTCTGCCACTCCCTAACCCAGGGGTCAGCAACCTTTTCCTGTAAGGAGCTAGACAGTAAATGTTTGAGACATTGCTTGCTGCATATTTTCTCTGCTGCAACCTCTCAACCCCACTGTTACAAAGCAAGAGCAACATAGACTGTATGTAAATGAATGTTTGTGATTATTGCAGAGTAAGCCTTCATGTAGGAACACGAAATGTGAACTTCATAGAATTTTCATGCAGTACTTGTTTTGATTTTTGTTTCGTGCATGCACGCACATGTTCATGCTTGACCATTTAAAAACGTTAGAACCATTGCTAGTTCACAGGCTGTGCAAATAGGTGGGAAGCCAGATGGGGTTCCCATGGTTTGCTGACCACCAGTCAAGCTTGACCATCTCCCTTCTGGTTTTCAAGCACATTGCTTCTTGTCTCTAGGGGTGTTTTTTTGATTTCAAATTGCATTTATTTTTTTAAATTTTATTTTATTTTTTTAGTGTTCCAAGATTCATTGTTTATTGCATTTACATGCTGTTTGGGACCAAGGACTTGACCCTGGAAGAGATTTCTAGGACCAAGCAGCAGAGATTCTTGTCGGAATATTCCGTAAAAGCAAACTTGCTGATTTGCAGCTGCCAAGTCGACTGCTGGCGACACAAAAGAGAAGCCATTGTGGCTGTCGAGAAGGATTTATAATAAAATGGAAAATTCTTGGCATCCTCTGTCAATTTCATTGAAGATTAAAGGATAAACGCAAGACTTAGAGTTATCCCAATAGCAATTTAGTTTTAAAGTGATGCTAGCAAATACGAAAATTCTTTGTGTGTTTTACCAGCCTAGGTCATTGCTAATTTTTAAATATTTTGTGTTTTTTTTCTCACTAGGAAACCAGCCTTAATGTGCTAGAATTGTTGTTGTCCAAAAGACAAAGGCTTGAGTTTCAGCTCTGTTAGATTTGCGGTGACTTTGGGTAAGTTATCACCTACGGGAGTCTTGGCTTCCTTATCAGTAAGATGAGACAGATAACCCTACCTCACAGGGCTTTTCATTTTATTTATTTTATTTTTTCAGTTCTTTACTACTTATTAGGGAAATTTCAGACAGAACCAAAATAGACAGACAAGTCTTATGAACCCCGTGTGCCCTTGACCTGCTTAAACAATTCCCTGCATTTCGCCACAGTTCTTTCATCTTTACCCCACCCCATTGTTTCTCTCTGCTAGAATATTCTATAGTAATTCCAAATGTAGTAACGGAAAAGATCTCTCTAAAGAATATCATAATTCTAATATACCTGGTGAAATTACAATGATTCTTTAACATCATTTATCAATCAGACTTAAAATTTCCCCAGTTGTCTCAACACTGTCTTTATATAACTGGTTTATTTGAATCAAGAGCCACAGAAGATTCCTATATTGCTTTTGGCCATATTTCTTAAGACTCTTCATTTATGGCAATTTTCCTTCTCTTCTTCTCACCTTTCTTCATATAATTTGTGGAAGGAACTACTTATTTGTCCCATAGATGTCACATAATTTGGATGTGGTTAATTGTAACCTTCACCCTTGCAGAGTCATTGAACATTTTCCTCTTGTTCAGATACTTACTGTCCTTAGATACAGAGGCTTGATGAGATTCGAGTTCACTTTGTTTTTTTAAAGCAAACTTTGTAGGTGATGCTTTCTACTTGTGATTGGACCACATCTAGAGGACAAAATGTCTGGGTGTCTTTTCTACTTATGTCAAGATTGATTAGTGAGGTTCCCCAGGTTAGTGCATTCTTCATCATCCTCTCAAACCTAGTGATTTGAGCACTGGCTGATGACTGTTGTTCAGATCCATTCCTTCATAAGGGGTTGCAAAATGTAGGCCTTCTATCAATCCACTTGGATTTATTAGCAAGAATTCTTTGGAAAAAAGAATCAACTATCTGGTCACCGTGAAATATAATACATACAAGAAAGGCAAGATAAATGCTTGTTGGTGACCCCTCACTCCCTCTTTTGAGCTAAAGTTAGTATAATGGTGACCTCTTTCCATTGAGTTGAATGAGGATGATTGCTGTTGGTGCTGGTTTCTCTCCTTCACAGTGATAGCAGTGATTTCAAAGGCCTGTGTATATTTCAGTCCTTTACAGTCATTTCTCTATCAGGTTGGCTTTTGTGTCTTATCTGAGTAGCATTTGATCACTTTTTGCCTTCTGGCAGAACAAGATATCTCGAGCTTACCTTGTACATTTCTTGTCCTGGACCTAAATCACTCCAGAAGCCGTGATTTCTTTTTAGTAGAAAATGGTATACTGGGACCACAGTCTGGACTGGGAGCATTAATCACTTATATTTCTAAATTTTGGAATGGCTGGATCTAGAATATACATTTTTAAGGGAAGATAAGTCATTATTTTCTACTCATCGTTTCAGCTTGAATTACAAGGTTTTTACAGAGTATTTTTTGTTCTAAGTGTAAGCATTTTTTCTTTTATGCTCAGACTCTTAGTTCTTGATGTTAAGACAATGACTTTGTGGCTTTATTTTACATTATGCATTTCTGTGGGTGAGTGCATGTGTATGCACATACACATGTACTAGTTTTAAAATAGCCACGTCAATATTTTCACTAGCAGTATTATTAGTGAATGTAGTTTCAGATTGTTTTGCAATTCTTTTTGTTCCTAGGGCATAACACTCCTGGGATAAGTAGTCCCTGGCATGTGCATTAAAGTCACTTCAGATAATTCGTGAGGATATATCACCCCCTTGATACACAGATTTAGTCATTTGTTTTATTTATTTCTTACCTTAAAGGATTTCCTTTTTTATTTTTAATTTAATTTTGTTTTATAATGAGGTAAAACAATTACATTGTTCAGTGTCAAAACTTAGATCACAAATTTTCCCCTTCTATCCACATTTCCCTTTTAGAAATTACGATGTTGTAGATCCTTTATATATCTTTTCTGTACCATTTTTTTAAATTTAACAATGCCTCCTAGAGAAGATATTCAACCTGTCCTCTTTTTGTGGGTATTTCCACTTTTCCCAATAATTTTCTGTTACAAATAATTCTCCAGTAGATGACCTTCATAGGATTTTGAGAGTAGACAAATTTATATGAACATATGATTTTGTTATAATATGTTGTTTTAGTTCCATAATCATTTACTAAGTACTTATGATGTGCTAGAATATAAGGACAAATAAAACGTGGTCCCTCATCTTTAGGTTTCACAATCCAATATGATGTGGAGTAAAAATAAACATTTTATGTTTCTCCTTCTCAGATAATTTGATTTTTATGTTTCTATCAATGAATGCTTCAGCTGGTACTGTTTTTATATTAAATTAATTCCTGGATTTATGGATCTATACAGATATCAATAATTTGTAATATTTTTATTATATTTAATTACAGTGCTAATACAGAACTTCTTTTAGTTTATGAACTGTATTATCATATCATCAAAGAAGTTAGTTTTGTCTAACTGATTTATGTTTCCTCAGAGCCAGAATTCATAATGGCAACAGTAACAGGTACCACAGAGTTCCCCCCAAGGGGCAAAAGGGAAGATAATTCTGTCTTGTCTGAGTCCACATCAACTCACGTCATTGAAGAAACCGAATATGTGAAAAAGGTATGCAAGTGGTGGAGATCATATTAACATGATACGATTTTTTGAAATGCAATCTAATATGGATTGGTGGGCTTTGTTTCTTCCTCCAAAGAATGTGTGAGGACACATTTGCCAAAGGACAATCCCAGTAGCTGAAGTTTCAACACATTTAGTAAACTCTCTTGAGGACACGAACCTCTGTTCCCCCACGTGGAGTAAACTTGAATAATGGGCCAGAGTGTTCAGAACACCTGTCAGCACTTAATTTGCCCCCCATACTCACCACTGCACTTCCTACTGTCTTATGTCATTTCTCAGTTGTTTCATGCGTGTTGATACTATGTTCCCAAGTAGATGTTTCTGAGTCTGGCAGAGTTTTTGTCTCTCCTTGCTGGCTTTCTTTTCACAGTTCTGGGTTGCTCTTCCCAGTGACCCATGTTGGCATGTTATTTCGTTAAAAATGTGAAATATTATGAGAATTCAGGGATAATGGCTGACAAAACTATATATTCTTAGGAACTGTTTCTTAGAACAGAGGGAAACATTTGGACAGAGATCATTGGTTAACTTATTCAGATCGATTAATTCATCTTTGAGTGTCTTGTAATTCCAGAGGTCACTAAGACATGGGACTTATATTTCCTGCATAAATTTGTATCATCTCCTCTTAGCGATTATTCTGTAGTAATTACTAAATAGTAATTACTAGCTAGTAATTATTCTCCAGTAATTACTAGCTAGTAATTATTTTGTAGTGATTACTAAATAGTAATTGTTTTATAGTAATTACTAAATAGTAAATTAGTACTAAATTACTATATAGGAAAAACAGAATTAAGTAGTATTAAATACTAATTACTAAATGGTAATTATTTTGTAGTACAATACTCATTTAGGTTATATTTTAGGTTTGACTTAGAAAGAATTATAAAGACAAAATGTTCATTTTTTGCAATCTAAACAATATTAGTCTAAATGCAAGTCAGGTTGGTGGCAGTTATTTAAATCTGAGATCAGTATTTATGTATTACTTTCCAGATAAATCAGGAATACTATAGCTGGTATAAAGAAAAAAAAGTATTTGGCATTAAATACCTTTGAAAAATAATAAAATATTTTTTTTTCTAGATCCGAACTACTCTGGAAAAGATCCGAAATCAGATTTTTAAAGATGAAGTAGGACATAACAGTACAAATCACAAACTAGAAACAAAGGTAATAAATTGATCAAAATGTACCACTTTATTCCTTCTGTAAATAAACATAAAACAGTATAAACCTTCTTTAATAACTTTTTAAAAATAAATTATAAATTATCTTTTGAAGGTTTGAATGATGAATGTTAAATATTTTGTCAGTATCTAAAGATGTTAATGGGCATATGTATGAAACATTTAACCACAGATGTTATCAGTAGGCTTTGATTGGAATGACTAGACCTTACTTGAATATTTTAAATGGAGCTTACTTATTACTTATATGGGAAGTGTCAGCCTAGCCAGGATATAGGGTAGTGACATTTCCCAAGGACAGATGGAGGTAACACCAACCTTTTGGGCTTGCCTGGGTCACACCAGTGCACACAGAGCTGAAGCTGTTAGGTTTGTGGGTCAAGTGATCAGACAATTGATAAACTTAAATTTCCCTCTCCTCTTCAGCTGGCCTTATGTTCTTTACATCAGGCACGCTACCTTTAGCCTTGTCTGGGTTTTGCAGTTGAGAGCTCATCTGACTCAAGTGCACCTCATCAGTGTCCACTGTATAGTATGGCCACAGAGAAGGCAGAACACAGGGTATGAGGCATAGACATTGTTCGCTTTATCATCCTCAGCCTCCCAAACTAACACAACTAGCTCTAAATATTTTCTAATGGTAAGTGCTCAGAAACTAGAAAAAAAGGTTAATGTTTGTGAATGGTAAGAATGATAAAAAAGTAAATTCCAGGGGCGCCTGGGTGGCTCAGTTGGTTAAGCAACTGCCTTCGGCTCAGGTCATGATCCCGGAGACCCGGAATCAAGTCCCACATCGGGCTCCCTGCTCAGCAGGAAGCCTGCTTCTCCATCTCTTGCTCCCCCTGCTTGTGGTCCCTCTCTTGCTGTGTTTCTCTCTGTCAAATAAATAAATAAAATCTTTTTTAAAAAAAATTCCATTTTGGTTCTATTGAGTTGCTTATTAGACCTCTAAGTGGAGGTTACTAATGAGTACTGCATGCCCGATTCTGGGGTTGAAGAGTCTGGGCTCGAAGGTCCAGGCTACAGGGCAGAGATTTGGGGAAAAGGATAACGTTTAAAGTTCTGAAATTGGAGGAGATCACCAAACATGTGAGTGTGGATAGAAGTGACAGGGGCACCCCGGTGGCTCAGTCAGTTGAGCATATGTGACTCTTAGTTTTGGCTCAAGTCACGATCCTCTGTATCCTAAGATTGAGCTTGGACTCTGGCTCCACACTCAGAGGGGAGTCTGCCTGAGGATTTCCTTCCTCTGCCCCTCCCCGCACGCACGCAGGAACTCACTCTCTCAAAAACAAACAAATAAATAAATAAATCTTAAAAACCAAAAGAAATGACGGAAAACTTGAGCACTGAGTTCTTTAATATCCAACACTTAGGAAGAAGAAGAAGAATCACCACAGTAGGCTGGGGAAAGAAGCTAGAGAATTAGAAGGAAACCCAGGAGAGACTAGAGTCACTGAAGACAAGAGAAAAGGGTTTCATAAAGCGGGAGGAGCCACTGTGTGAAAAGGTGCCTGTGGTCCAAATAAGTTGAGGAGAGACCATCAGCCATTGGATACAACAATGGGGAGGTTGTTGGTGAGCTTGGTAGGAGTAGCTTCTTAGGAATGGAGATGGATTGTGCTGCTCGTGGGTCTGCCTAGGTCATCACAAACCTCAGATGGTCAGCAGACAAAGAACAGCTTCAAAGTACCTGCCCCTTCCCGTGCAATACCTAGACAGTGTTGGCGTAGAAATTCAGCCGTCATGATCTCGGGCTTTGCTGCTCTCCAGGTGCGGGCTGCGGTCCTAGCAGCAGCGGCAGTGTCAGGGAACTCCAGAGATGCAGCATCCAGGAAAGAATAGCATGAAGCAGATACTGTTTGGAGGGCAGGTGAAATTTACTGGAAAAAATTGCATAATCGCTTCTAATTCTACTCTCTAGAGATAACCATTATTAACCTTTGCTTAGATACAGACTTCATTTTTTTCCTATGCATGATTTTGTATTTATGGCTATTTTTCTTTCTACAAAATGGTGTTACTAGATATATTGTTGTATATCCTACATATTTCATGTAAAAGTATATTGTTCACATTTTCCCATGTTGATAATATTCTTCTTGTGGCTTATAAAAAGAGAAAGAAATGCAACATCTAGAGCCCCACCCCAGACCTCTTAAGTCAGAATCTGCCTTTTAACCAGATCTATCACCAAGTGACTGATATGCGTGTTAAATGCATATGCATGTTCAGGATGCACTAATGCATGATCTTTGTAGCTATCTACTGCTGCCAGCAGTCTGCCTGCTACAAGTCTTTCCATCAAGTATTCTTTAACAAATTAAAAAACAAAATAATTTCTATTTACAGAGAGTGGGAGTATAGAGTGGGGTCTGGAGTAGAGTGTGTAAAACCCTGATGGAAGTATAGTGACTATATGATCTATGTGCACTATGTTCTTTTTTATTATTATTTCTGTAAACACAGCCCATCTTTTTTAATGAAAAGAATATTGGCTTGTTAAACTTGAATTCTAATTCTGGTTCTGGTAGTTATTTTAGGTATAACCTCAGGCTTAGTGAAACACTCTCATCTTCAATTTTCTCCTCTGTGTAATGGGCATAGTGCCTTCTAGTGTTTTAGGTATTCAGACAAAGGGATGTTTATAAAACATCTAAAATATTATGTGGCACATGATAGATGCTTACTAAATAGAAGCTAGTATTTTATAATTGTTTCACATAGGGTGTGCAGAATTGTGTAATTCCCTAGTCTGTCTTGAAATAATTTGGAAGAGCGGAAGGCATAAGATGGATACTCAAGAGGCTGTTTCATGAGCTCTCCCACTTCCTGCATAAATCTGGGCTCGGCACCTCACTTTTCATATCTGTAAAATGGATGTAGTTGAGTTAGATAATTTCAGATTTCCTTCCAGTTCCACAGATCCTTGATTCCAGATGAGATTTATCTTATACTCTAAGTGTATTTTCAGTGGGCTAGAGTTTATATTGAGTCACACCGGCAGTAACATTCAGTTCTGACATCTCTGGAAATTTTATATGGCGTGATTACAGTGAAGCATCATTGAACAGTGAATATTATATATTGTAACTATTAGGTCTGATTATATTAGTTTAGAATACAGTGTAACCAGAATGCACTTATGTCTGCAACTTAAATAAAAATTGGCCCTGTGGATATTATTTATCTCCTAAAAAAGACTTAATGGTATGTTTAAAATTATAGGAAATATAAAAGTATAAAATATGTACCTCTAGCTTTTTTTGTTATAAGAATCTAATCAAATTTTGAGCAAATACAGAGGTCAGCTGCTTCATCTAGAAATCCCATTGATATTTGAAATTCAAAAGATGTATTTTATTTGTGCTGACCTGAGTATTTTTTGGTACATGTAATAGTGATAAGTAATTGTTGTCAAAGTTTGTAGGGGAAAGCAATAGTCAGGTTGATGATTTTCATGGTTTTTTTTGTTGTTGTTGTTTCAGCACCATAGAAACATTGAAAATGGCTCTGATTCTGAAATGGACCACTCTTGTTGCCATTTGGATCTGCTCATGGAAAGGATGAAAGGAAAAGAAGAACAGCTCTTAGAAATGAACAAAGAAAACGAAGTACTGAAAATCAAGGTATGGCTATCAGGAGAAATTTCTTTTTTTTTTTCTAAGATTTTATTTATTTATTTTAGGGAGAGAGTGAGGAGGGGCAGGAGGAAAGGGAGAGACAGAATCTTTAGCAGACTTCCGGCTGAGTGTGGAGCCTGACATGGGGGTCAGCCTCACAACTCTGAGATCAGAACTTGAGCCGAAACCAAGAGTTGGATGCTTAACTGACTGAGCCATTCAGATGCCCCTATCAAGAAAAATTTCTGATTTTATATTTTGAGCCAATAAGATAGTTTCATGGATGTGTAAAAGCAGACAGACATCCTTATACATCCACAGATCCACACATCTGCTCACCTATGTAGAGAAGCACTTCTTGTTTCATAAATTAAACCTCACTGTTTAATTTTGAAGATAACTTTTACTATTGAAATGATTTTACAAAAGTTCAAGGGTATAGTTTCAGTTGTGCAAGATGAATCTGTTCTAGAGATCTGCCATGTTGTACCCATAGTTAATGTGGAGCCTTACACTTAAAAATGTGTTAAGAGGGTCAGTCCCATGTTAACTGTCCTTAGTAAATATTTTAAGTCTTTTCATGTTTAATAATATTAATTAGAGTGCTCAGAGTCAAATGTCTCATTATTTTAATTAATCTATTGTTGGATACTTTATTATTCCCTCCC
>PITA01020950.1:0-33783 GCA_004023965.1 Spilogale gracilis | reverse complement strand
TCCATATGTGGGCTCTCCACTCTGTTCCATTGGTCTGTTTCTCTGTTTTTATGCCAGTACCATGCTGTCTTGGTAATCACGGCTTTGTAATAAAGCCTGAAGTCAGGTAATGAGATGCCCCCAGCTTTGCTTTTCTTCTTCAGCAATTCCTTAGCGATTCGGGGTCTTTTGTGGTTCCATATAAATTTTAGGATTGTTTGTTCTAATGTTTAGAAGAATGTTGGTGGAATTTTGATTGGAATGGCATTGAAAGTGTAGATTGCTCTGGGCAGTATAGACATTTTGACAATGTTTATTCTTCCGATCCATGAGTATGGAATGTTCTTCCATCTTTTTGTGTCTTCTTCAATTTCTTTCATGAGTGTTCTGTAGTTCCTCAAGTATAGATCCTTGACTTCTTTGGTTAGGTTTATTCCTAAGTATCTTATAGTTTTTGGTGCTATAGTAAATGGAATCGATTCTCTGATTTCCCTTTCTATTTTTTCATTGTTGGTGTATAAGAATGCAACTGATTTCTGCGCGTTGATTTTGTATCCTGCCACACTACCAAATTGTTGTATGAGATCTAGTAGTTTGGGGGTACAGTCTTTTGGGTTTTCCACATATAGTATCATGTCATCTGCAAAGAGAGAGAATTTGACTTCCTCTTTGCCAATCTGAATATCTTTTATTTCTTTCTGTTGTCTGATTGCTGTTGCTAGGACTTCTAACACTATGTTGAACAGTAGTGGTGAGAGTGGGCATCCCTGCCTTGTTCCTGATCTCAGAGGGAAGGCTGTCAGTTTTTCCCCATTGAGTATGATATTCGCTGTGGGTTTTTCATAGATAGATTTTATGAGGTTGAGAAATGTTCCCTCTATCCCTATACTTTGGAGAGTTTTGATCAGGAACGGATGTTGTATTTTGTCAAATGCCTTTTCTGCATCAATTGAGAGTACCATGCGGTTTTTCTCTATTCTCTTATTGATTTGTTCCATCACGTTGATTGTTTTGTGAGTGTTAAACCACCCCTGCATCTCTGGGATAAAACCCACCTGGTCATGGTGGATAATCTTTTTAATGTACTGTTGGATCCTGTTAGCAAGGATCTTGTTGAGAATCTTGGCATCCGTATTCATCAGCGATATTGGTCTGAAGTTCTCCTTTTTGATGGGGTCTTTGTCTGGTTTGGGGGTTAAAGTGATGCTGGCTTCATAGAAAGAGTCTGGAAGTTTTCCTTCCGTTTCTATTTTTTGAAAGAGCTTCAGGAGAATAGGTGTTATTTCTTCTTTGAATGTTTGGTAGAATTCCCCAGGGACTCCGTCTGCAAGGCCCACATTCTTGACATCATCACCCACTTTTCCCTGCAAACCACACACCTCAGAGATACCAAGAGGCTAGAAGATGGAATTCAGACAGCAGACTGAACCCTGATATAGTCATCACCTCCTTCCCCAAATCTTTGGAAATTTTATTTTAAAAAGTTATCTGGAGCCTGGGTGGCTCAGTTGGTTGAGTGTTTGACTCTTGGTTTCAGTTCAGGTCATGATCTCAGGGTCACAAGATCGAGCCCCATGCCAGGCTCTGGGTTCAGTGGGGAGTCTTCTTGGGATTCTCTCTCTCCCTCTCCCTTTGCCCCCTCCCCTGGCTTGTGCTCGCTCTCTCTTTCTTAGATAAATAAATCATAAAAAAACACATTAACACAGGGAAACACAAAGGACACCTGAGAGGATAGGAAATCATGATGCACAGGTGGAGTAGGTTTAAGGAGTGCTCCAAGGCTGCCTGGAGCACAGAGGAAGCAGGAGGGCCACCAAGGTTGCCAGCAGGGGGATTACAGGGAAGGAGAAACCACAGTGAAGCCCCAGTCCAGCCTGTGCCAGGCAGTGGGGCAGGGGGCAGAGTTCTACCCCTTCTATGCCAGATGGGAAGTGTGGCACTTCGGGCGTTAAGTGGCACCCGGGAGGCGCATGAAGCCACCCCCCAACACACACACTGAGAAGACATGCTGCAGGCATACTCCCAGGGCAGCCACTGCAGTCCTTCTGCCCTTCTCTCTATAGGCTGCCGTGACCGATCCCACATTCACAGACAGCTATGGGGAATTCAAGCCCCAGAGATCAGCATCCAACCCCGCACCCACAAACATTTGAGGAAGATGAACACCATAAGGAGAAGCACTTGGTTTCACCTACCGACCCACAAGCAGATGACAGATTAGCAGGAAGAGACCTCCCTACCTCCCACTCCCATGCACAGGAAGTAAAGCGAAGTTAAGCTCCCTGCTTATAGCTGAGGACCCAGAACCACTGGAAGCACGCGGGCCACTGGGGCAGGAGAAGGTGGGGGCATATCTGCTCTCAGCCCTCCTGGGGCCTCAGTGTCCCCAAGGGGAAGTGAGCAGCTGGCAGTGACAACACCTGCACAGGGAGGGTCTGGTCAGGTCCGAGAGCCAGCATTGCTTTCTGTACCCTTACATCACTGCTCGGGGTTGGGGGAGAGGCTTGACAAATAACCTAGTCACTGAGATAGGGGCATGTGGCCAAACTCTGGACTCTCCCAGTCCCTGATAAAACAGCCACCACCCTCTTCCAAGAGGAAAGCTCAGTGCCTGAGCTTCTCTAAGCAGCATGTTGGGCTCTAGCTTTCCAGAATCTCAAGGACTCATCCCCACCGAGAACCGTATTCATAAAGCAAGAACAAGACCTCAGAATGAATGTGAGCGATGTCTTGGAGAGATATAGGAGGACATGGCATCCATAAACAAGCCTTGACTAAAAAGCTCAGAAATTAAAACTGAAAGAGTTGTACGGTAAAGCATATTACATGGACTGCAGCGTAGAAAGGACAGGGCTGAGGATGCCTTGGTCACCTGCAGGAGCAAGCGGGAGGTGTAGCATTCAGACACAAAGAGAAAAGACAAAATATTAACAGACATGGAAGATGATGCACAGAGATTTCCAAAACACTGTCTGGCAAGAATTCCAGTACTATCTCCTCAAATAAATAAGAAAAATTCTCAAAGTGATAAAGGATGAGTTCCCTGAAGTGAGAGGATTCTACCTAAGAAGTTGGAAAGGGAAAGTGAATTTAGAAAACAAGAGAAAAGAAACAGAAAAATCAGAAATTATATAAGGAGAAAATAGAGAAATAAAGAACAACAAAAAGACCCAGAACTGATTCTTTCAAAAGACTCATGAAACAAGCTCACTGGAAGATTGATCAATAAAAGGTAAGAGGGAAAGGTGGGGTGGGGAGGGAGGGGAGGGAGGGAGAGAGAACAATGGTGTCTTCAATGAGAAGGGAGATGAAACTATACAGTAAACTATACATGAGAATTAAATCATGAGACCACCAGAGGAAACTGGCCACCTTAAAGAAAAAGTGGATGGCAGGACTTAGACAACATGTTCCAAGCCTGGAACATCTTGTCAAAGCAGAAAGCAGGAGGGTATCAAGGACTCTCAGGGTCATGTCCAAAGACAGAGGAACCAACCCAAAGGAGCTTCTACTGGCCAAAGATGAGTAATTTTAGCATCAAAAATCAAGTAAGTTAAGTAAGTTAAAAATTCATAAGCTAAAAATGATACTAAGATAAAATACCTCTCACTGGTGACCTTTGAAAGATACAAGGGAATCGACTCATTTTCAGAAAAAGGAATAAATAAATTAAGGGAAAGAATCATCCATTCATTCTGACTTTCCCCCCAAAACGGTAACTCAAGTTACCACAGAGGTGATGGGAGAAAGTCCTTTGGAGACAGATAGCAGCCAACAGATGAAGAAGGAATGACAGACTCAGAATAGCACCACTTGCAAGCTTGAAGGAAATTACTGCTTGAAGCAATGATTGATGCCTCATAAAACATTTGTAGCAGATTAGCAGGGTAACAACATCCAAAATCACTGAAAAAACCCCCCCACCATGGAGAGACCATTAGACATCATTGTTTTTTAAAGATTTTATGTATTTGACAGAGAGAAACACAGCTAGAGAGGGAACACAAGAAAGGGGAGTGAGAGAGAGAGAAGCAGGTTTCCCACAGAGCAGGAAGCCTGATGCGCGACTCGATCCCGGGACTCCAGGATCATGACCTGAGCCGAAGGCAGACGCTTAATGACTGAGCCACCCAGGTACCCCACATTAGATATCATTTGACCCCCACCACGGATGAAATAGGAAGTACAAGACACCAACTGTCTAGCATTCTTGTCAGAACATCTTACTGAATCTTAGCAAGTCTCTGGATCTATGGAAGCAGAGAGGAATGTGTTAAGCAACACACCAGATGCAGTCACCAAAATCCAGACTGTGGGAGGCCGGCCAGTGTGGTTTTATCAACAAGTGAATCGCAAGGAAAAAGTAAACGAGGCAGAGAGGGAGAAATGAAGATCTGTATCACCCGACAGAATGCAGGGACCTTGATTCAAAAACTGGATTCAGACAAAACAGTGATTAAAAACACGTGATGGGCACAGGGACATCTGGGTGGTTCCATGAGCTCAGGTCATGATGTCCGGATCCTGGGATCAGGTCGGCATCGGGCTCCTCCTGCTTGGGTAGGGGCTCTGCTTATCCTTCCACGCCTCCCCACGCTTGTGTTCTCTCTCCCTCAAATAAATAAATAAAATAAAATAGAACACACTTGGGCACAATCAAGGGCATCTGAATTCTGACTAGATATCTGATGTTACTAATGAAATGTTTTTTATTCTTAAAAAAAATGTATGTGAAACACACTGTGGTGTGTGTGTGTGTGTGTGTGTGCCTTTTTAACATGGAATTGAGTTCTAAAATCTCGAAAGAGAGGGATCGGGATGTGAACAGATCAAGATTTAGCTGTGGTGATGATTACAGAAGTCGGAGGAATGGACACAAGGAGATCCAGGACGTTATTCTCTCTACTTTTGTTGTATGTTCAAAAATTTTCAAAATAGGGGCACCTGGGTGCCTCAGTCGGTTGGGTGTCTGCCTTCGGCTCTTGTCATGATCCAGGAGTCCTGGAATTGAGCCCCAGCAAGGGCTCCCTGCTCAGTGGGGAGTCTGTTTCTCCCTCTGTCCCCTCCCCCAGCTCGTGTTCTCTCAGTCACTCTCTCAAATAAATAAATAAAATCTTTTTAAAAAGTGTTTCCATAATATAGAAAATGAAAAATAACTAAGATAAAAACATAACATTTCAAAATTCTGCCTAAGCTAAAGATTTATGAAAAGAAAAACAGCTGTTTTAAATCTAGGCCAAGAAAATTGTGGTTTCTGAGGAAAAAAAAAAACCCAAGAGGGGGTGCTTTTTTCTCTAACTTTTTGGGAGAGGAACTGAAAGACTGGGGCTCAGTGTGGGAGACAGTACTTTTCATTATATTCCCTTTTGTACTTCTGAATTTTATATCAAGTATATGATTTATCTGTGACAAATGAATAACTAAAAAAATATATATATTTTAAATCCCAAAGCCGCAATGAGCCTTATGAAAATACATTTGAAAACCTAGATTAAACGGATGCCTATCTGGAAAAATGTATTGCCGAAATTAACTCAAGATGAAATGGAACATTTAAAAAAACATAAAATCTTTAAAGAACTTGAATTAATGGTAAAACCGTGACCCATAGAAAAAAAGTACCAGGTCTCGATAATTTTATGGGCAAAAGGTTTCATCCAGCTTCTTGGAAAATACAGCCCTTATCCTGTGCAAACTTAATGTGGGTTGGAAAAGCAGGTTACGAAAAGAGTGGCCCAGTAGGAAAATACTTATTTTAAATGTTTAAATATTTAAACTGTTCGGAAAGGAGGAGGATTGCCAAATCGTGACTTTGGGTGCCAACCACACCCTCCCCGCCCCTACTTCACACATGGGGATAGTGAGCCAGCAGAGGGGTTCCCCCCTTCCTCTCACCTGAAGGGTTGGCACCCAAGCTCAGTTTCCCCTGAGTCCAGTGGCTGAGGGACCGTGGCATCTCATGGCTCCAAGGAGTCCTGTGTTCCCAGCCAGCACACACACGATCAACAGGCTAGACTTCCGAGAGGGGAAGTCCACGCTAGACCCTTCGTGGGACTGGAACCCACCTCTCTGAAGCCCTGGAATGCCTCCCTAAGAGAGGGTGAGAGACTGGGGACCACACGTAACCCATCTCACAGAGCCAGGCTCTGTGATTTCCTTTGGCTCAGTGAAGCCTCTTCCTTAACCCAGGCAGGGGATGTTATGGAATTTATGCTGCCCCAGCCCCAAGGGGACCCATCTGGTGGGACATAAGTAAGACTACATATTTATGGACTCCCATATATTTAGCAAAAGTATAAATTAGGGCAAAGGGTTCAAAGTATCTTCAAAATAATAGTTACCTTTGGGGGCTGATGGAAGGCAGTGACGAGGGAGAGGTCCAAAGGGGGCTCTAACTACATTTGTCATGTTTTACATCTGAGTCCTCTTTCTTTTTCTCTCTTCTTCTATCTATTAACAAGTTCCGTGGTATATTAAAGAAGGCCACAACTTTTTGCTTTCTCTCTCTTTACCAGGTGTCCTCTCTTCTAACTGGAATTTGGACCTGCCTGCTCACCTGTTTTGACCAACAGGGGGCAGCAGAGGTGATGAAGAGACAGTGTCTGATCTGAGCTACAAGAAGGCGCTGGGAGCTTCTGCTTCTGAAATCCCCCCCAATCCACCTGCTATGCTGGAAGGAAGTGGGGGCAGGTGTTTGATGATGAGAAAGCACGTGGGGAAGGAGAAAGCACATGGAAGAGTGGGGTCAGATGTGCCAGAGATGGAAGAAGGGTCACCCCCACAGTGCCCCGCCGCTTCCTGGCCCACAGAATCCCAGAGAGTCATACATTGTTGCTTTGAGCCAGTGGGTTATGGGCTGGTTTGCTACATAACAATAAATACCTAAACAAGTGCTGACAGTTTTTGCTTCAGAACAGAACCGAGGTCCATCCTCTTCTTCTTGCTCCTGCCCTACCCACGTGGGCCATGCGCACCTAAACCCCACCTCTCAGAATAAAACCTGAGCCCCTCCCTTAGCCTGCCACAGAGCCCCTCTCTCCCCATCCAGCCCCACCTGACGCTTCCAGCACTCCACTCAGGCCATCTCAGGGCTGCGCAAGCATGCCCAGCCTAGCCCCACATCATAGCTCTCGTCCCGGGTGGTACCCTCGGCCAGGAGAGCCCTTCCCCAGCCCTTTATGGGACAGACTCCTTCCTTCCATTCACCTAATTCTGCTTCAATAATGCCAGCTCTCCCTAGATGCCTTCCCTGACCTCTGAGCTAAAGAGTGCCCTCTGCCCCCGCCACTCCCCTAACCCCGCACACTGGCTCACTTCCTTTATGGGCCCTTTCCCCCTCCTGGCAGGGGTGCACACACTTTATTTCTCACATTTCCCTCCTGGAATTTAAGTATCATGGGGACATTCTCCAGCTTTCCCAGGGCTTGGTCTATAGATGGCTCAGATACAATGTGGAATAAATGAAGGGGCACAAGGAGAGTGGGGCACATCATGCTATCTTGTTTTTCAGTATATTTAAAAAAAAATGCTCTTCTTCCCAGGCTCTCTGTGGCTCCCTCTTTCTGGTCAACCGAGTAGACCTGAAATTCAAAGTCACCTCCTCAGAGAGGTCTTACTCAATAACAATGAAAAATAGCCCCCTGGTCCCTCCTGAGCCCCTCCTCTTGCTGTAATGCTCTCTTTGTCAAGCATCACTCTCTGTTTTTCCCTGTTCTTTGCTGTCTATTTTTCCGGCCAGAATTACAGGCCCTGTGAAAGCAGAGGCCACGCTCTTGCTATGTCCTAAGAATCTAGAATAGTGCCCACCACAAACAGTTGCTTCATGACTGTTGACAAAATCATGCTGAATGAATAAAACAAACAGAAAGTGAGGCCTTAGAAGGAATGCTGATAACACAGGGCATTAAAAGAACTCCCATAATAAGTGACAGTGGAAAATTACTCTTCTAGCAGCATTTTCTCTGGCTTCTCTTGGCATCATGGGAAATTGCTTCTTGTGTTATTTATACATGCGCTCTGCCTATCAAGTCAATTGACTACAAATGTCCTTAATAATGCTCTGAACCATATAATTATTGGTTTATCTGGAATTCATTGTAAAGATACTGATCTTAATAAATCTGACATAAGCAATCAATTTAAAAATTTACTGTGAAGGTAGTAAGACTGACCTTAAAATAACATAAGATAAATACCCGTTAAGAGTCTCAGGAGAATTCAAGAAGACACCTCAGATATAACAATAGAACAGAATGCTCTGAAAGAAACAAGCAAGAAAAGGAAAAGAGCTTTCTGGAAATCACAGATGAATACTGAAATGAAACATTCAGGAGAGGGGGTGGAAGATGAGTCAGGAACATCTCTCAAATTTTCAGAAGAAGAAGAATAGGAAAATGTGGGAGAAAAGATGAGCAACATGTATCATAACTACAAGGATTTTCAGAAAAACAAATAAAACCAAACGCAAAAGAGAAAAAGCAGAAGAGAAAGATATTATCAAAACAAATACAAGGAATTTTCTGGGCCTAAACAGTTGGCCTATCAAGTGCCAAGCAGCAGGAATGAAAAAGGACCCTCACACAGATCTTGTGTTATGAAGACCAGGATTTCAGAAGACTAAGCATACAGGGAAGATTCTAGAAGCTTCCAAATAGGATGGGGGAAAAAAAAACCCAACACATCCAAGGTCACCCACAAAGCAGTGGGAATCAAACCACATTAGAAGACAACAGAGTGGACTGTTTCATGTTCTGAAGGAAGAAGATTTCCAAGGGGGACCCCAGGGAGGGCAAAATGAACATGCTTCCGGGACGCCCAGTCTCTTCTCTGTGTCTGCATAAGCCCTGGGCTAGGAGTTTTCTTGATGAGGTGCTTCAAATAAAAGAGGGGCTAAAGACTTCTGAGTATGATCCAGAAACAGGGGAAGGAGATAAAAAGAAGAAAAGGGGTACTCACCCCCTGGACCCCACAGGACAGATGACACTGAGCCCCCAGGCCAAGTCACCGTGATGGGACCATATCACTGAAGACCACGAATGTGACCCAAACATGAGTCAACACTGATAGAATTCAGCCTGGATGTAGCA
This sequence comes from Spilogale gracilis, assembly GCA_004023965.1. Lineage (NCBI taxonomy): Eukaryota > Metazoa > Chordata > Mammalia > Carnivora > Mephitidae > Spilogale > Spilogale gracilis. The sequence continues at coordinate 24,718 of PITA01020950.1, read as the reverse complement.
GCTGGGAGACACGGCACGGAAGTGAAGGAAAGTGTTTATCATGGCAGGCCACGGATACTGGCTCAGCCGATGGAGCAAAGTGCAGGCACACATCCTCCACATAGAGAAATGGTAATGACCTGAAGAACCAGACTCAGACACAGGAAATAGAGCTGACCGAGGTGCTTTGCCTCAGAGTCACCTCTTCATCCCCTGCTTCTTTAACTAGCTTCTTCTATTTTTTTTTTAAAAAGATTTTATTTATTTATTTGACAGAGAGAAACACAGCCAGAGAGGGAACACAAGCAAGGGGAGTGAGAGAGGGAGAAGCAGGCTTCCTGCCAAGCAGGGAGCCTGATGCGGGACTCAATTCCCGGTTTCCGGGATCATGACCTGAGCCGAAGGCAGTCGCTTAACCAACTGAGCCACCCAGGCTCCCCCTTTAACTAGCTTCTTCAACTATCAAAGTATTACTTTGATAAGGTTTCATGTGCTTGTTATTGGGTCCTGCAATCGTGCTGGGTCATAGGCAGTGATCATCAATTCTTGTGATAATATGCAAAATGGAAAATCATCTAGAGGCATTGTAACAGAAGGTTGATTGGATAAACATTATTCTATTCACGCTATTGAATCTGGTGCATGCAAAAAAGCCTCCAAGACGACTCGAGGGAAAAAAGTTGTACAATGCATATATGGTCAAATATCAGGCAGGTGAAACCGGAAACACACACACAAAAGGACTGTGTGCGTGTGTGCACATGCATGGGCACAAGTATCAGGAGAGGTTGGGAAGGAAACACACCCAGCTATGGGCACAAGTATCAGGAGAGGTTGGGGAGGAAACACATCCAGCTGATCACTTGGAAAGGATGGGAAGGAGCCTTGACTTTCTATGTATCATGTGAAGGTTCTACAAGAATGTGTATAATTATCCCTAAGTCTCTGATAAATTCAGGATGCCAAAATTAAGATATCTTGGGTCTTGGTTCTCCGGAAATGACCAGGTAGGCAATTTTAAGCCTGCCTGGCCACTGGGTCCTGGGTGGGGGGCAGATGGGATCAAAGCTGCTAGTGAGCACTTCCCCAAAAAGAATGAACAAAATGAAGTATAACACTAAAAAGCTGATTACATTTGAAAATACCATTTCTAACTAATATGTGATTTTTTTCTCTAACATCAGGATTATGGACTCAGGACAGCTGAGATGCATGTTTTGGTTTTTTGTTTGTTTTTTGTCTTTTTCTCTTTTCTTCTTCAAGATAGATGTCAATAAATAACGAGATGCCTAAGTGGAATCTGGGCAAACTGGACCCAGGGGAGGCCAGGCTGGTGAAGGACTCCAAAGGAATATCGGAAGCCCCCTATTTCCATTCACCAGGATTCCTGAAAATGTGCATGAAATGTATATACTAAAGTTTGAATTCATAGGGTCTTGCTGAGGAGGGGTCCATTTTCAGAGAACTCAAGAATTTCACTGAAATCCCTAAATATGGCTGCCTCAAGGTCTGACTCACGGGGACCAGGAAATGAGACAGGTAGAAGAAAATCCTTGTTCTTTTGCCCCAGGACCTGCGGGTGTCTCCCTGCTCACAGGTGTCTCCACAGGGGCCCAGGTGCAGGGCTGGAAAGAAAAACTCCTGTCTTGGCCACTGAATGCATGCCAGGTCGGCCCTGGCTGCTCCCAGCGAGCACAGAGGTTCTCTGGTAGGACAGCCCTGCCCGTCCTTCAGAAGGGGAGCCAAGTAAGGTCCAGTGTCGGGCAGGGGGAGGCCGAGAGTCAGGGCTGAGGGCCTGGGTCTGCTTCAGGCACTTACGCTCTAGAATAGGTGGTCCCAAGAGCCCACACACCGCAAGACGGAGGTGTTGGGGGGTCAGAGGAGAGGAAGCTCTTTCCCTGGGCCCAGGTGGTCATGGCCTAATGGCTCCACAGACCAAGGAGCCAAAAACCAAAAAAGCTCAGTGATAACCAAGTAGAAGTCGGCTTGCTCTTGAAGGCAGTGGGTGGTTTACTCAGTCTGAAAAGGAATCTGCAGGGAGGCATGACAAGGCATCTGCTTCTAGTTATTTCAAGAAGTCGGGGGGCAGTTAAGGGATTCTGATCATCCCGGGGTGTGGACCCAGATGCCGTGAAGGCAGGACTGGTCTTGCAGCAGCCCGCAGTTGCCCGCAGATGGGCTGGTGTGATTTGAGAGGGAGTCCGTTCCCCGTCTCTAGAAGTAAGCAAGTACATTCTGGAGAAATAATCAGAAGATCTAAGCCTCAGATTAAGGGTAATGTTAAAAGCCCCATCGAACCCAGAGCTTCTGCAGTTGGGAAGGACTCTGTGGGTATGAGGCACAGCTGTGCTAACTGCTACCCTCATGGATGGCTGCCCATGCCATTTCTCCCACCTCCCGAGGCCACCGCTTGGCCTCTCTTGGCTTCACCTCCTTCAGTAAGGGATTCCCTCCTGGGTACTGGATACGGTCCCCGTGCTGCTTCCGCGGCCAGGCTGAGGGCGGGGGCCGCCCTATGGACCACAGTCTCCTTCCAAGCAAAGGGCGGTCCACCCTCCTCGCTCCCACAGTGTGAGCCCGGCCCAGTAGGACACTGGCTCTGGGAACCCACTAAAGATGTGGGCTGGCAGTTCTGCTTGCAGAGGCCCACGTCAACAGGGACCGGCCCCCTTTCCCCTGTAGGATTTCTTACAGCTGTCCTTCAGGAACGTACACTCCACTGGAGAGACACTTCCTATTTCAGCCTCTTTCCTAGTTCTCTTTCTGGAAGGCAAGAAGAGCCCCAACTTGAGCAAACCACCTGGCTCTTGGGAAGCCGTTTTTAATACAGATTTGAAAAAGCCAAAAGAAAAAGGGAAGGACATACTGAAAATAGCTGCATAAAAACCTGGGACTTGAAGACCTTCTGGAATGTTCCTTGTCCTCCAGACAAGGGGTCTGGAGGTTCAGGGGAGAAAAGTGCTCTGAGAGGCAGGCAGCTGAAGTCAGGGCTGCTCACAGAGCAGTGGGGTACCTGAGCCACCCCCCAGTGACATGACGTCTCCCCAAGCACCCCTCACCCTCCAGAAGAGTCTTGCCAAGGGTTCTTGGCCTGAATTATGTAGAAGTTTGTTCACTGCTCCACTTTCTGGGGAGCCTCACCTCCCCTGGCAGGACCGGTTTTTCCTGGTTTTTCCACTCTGAGGTGTGCAAAGGTGTGTCGGTCACAAAGACTGCCCAGCAGCCCTGGCCCACTAGCTCACTGACCCTCGTTCTATCAACTCATGCTCCCCGCTCATCCAGGCTTTCTAAATGTTCCTCTCGCATCACAGGCCAGCTGACTGCTGACGGTGCCAATAAGGTAGCAACATGCCTTCCTGGGATACAACGGTGCCACACAAACACACGTCAGGCACAGCCAGACCCCTGGCCCCAAACAGGCAACTAGAGAAGTGCTCGTACCTTCCTGGGCTTTGGAAAGGCGTGCCATTCTAAGCAGGTGCAAGGTGACTGAACATGGTCAAAACAAGTCTGGGCACCAGAAGCAGAACTAGGACCCATGGGAATGCAAACAAAGGGCCATCACCCCAAACCCCGAAGTATAACACGAGTTCTTCCCTGATTTTCATTAACGTTTGGATCTTTTTCTAAACTATGTCTGGAAGCCTAATAATAACTTCCTCGTTTCCAAAGCATGTTGTCTTCCAAGCATTTTTTAAAAAGAGAGACCTTCCAAAAGAGAGAGAGCTGCTCCTACATTGACTATAATTTGAGTCTTATCCGTTTCCTTCCTGGCCAGTTTTCCTTCCGTGGCACTGGGAGTTGGGTGTGTGATAAGCTTCCCTGGGGAAAGGTGGGTGGATGGAGGGGGGTGGTAAAGGGAGGGGAAGTGGGGCTCCCTGGGGTCCCAGGAGGTCTGGGCAGAAGGTCAGAACACATCTGGCTCCACTGCCCTAGACGGTGGGTACAAATATTCCTCCACTGGTTTCAGAAAGACGTGAGGAAGAAAGGGGCCAGATGGAGCAATGCTGGCCTTTAAAAGTAAGACTGAGGCGTGCCAGTTAGATTGCAATCACAAAACATCGGTATTTAAAGAGGCAACACTTTTAAAAATAAACTGAAGTGTTATTCTTCCGGTTCGGAATGTAATGCAAAACAAAACAACAACAAAAAGGAACATGTGCTCAGTGCAGAAAACAACTCCCCCACCAAAGAGCAGTGGCTGTAATTTCCACGTAACTGTGTTACCCTCAGAATGTGCCCTGTCCCCAGGCTGTGGTCTCGGTGTGCAGATTTATATTCTGCAAAAAGAAAATCCAAACACGTGGAGCCTTGGGGTCAAGGTGAAGGCCAGCGGGTGGGATTCACCGACCTCACCCTTCACCACTGCCCATTAAAGCAACGCCACTGTTACCTGGTGCACAGTCTCCAGGTAGGAATTCCTGCAGGCTGCTTAAACAAATTAATAACGACATATAAATATGATACACCATATTTTTCAATGGATGGAAGCCCACCAACTCCCATCACGTCAGATGGAATGACAGGCACCAGTCCTTCACCTCTGTCTGCGTCCACAGCCTGGCCATGGCCTCCTCATGCATGGAGCTCTTCATTGGGCTCCCCCATGTAACTCGCTTTGGCCAAGGGCAACAGTAGGCCAGTCTGGGCCCCAGCCTTAAGAGATTTGGTGTGTTTCTGCTTTCTCCACTTGAATCTCTGGTGGGTGGGAGGGGGGGCGGTGGAGGGGTTGGGGGTGGAGAGGGGGGAGTCATTAACATGAATGCTCATCACTGAAGCTAATGCCCAGTTAGTAGTGGCTCCTTAACCCAGAGGCAGAGGTAACAGACTGAACCTTCTCAGAGCCTGTGAGGTCCTGCGGAGATCCCCACGGGATAGCGTTCTGTGGAAGAGACAGGCAGGAAGGACAGGGGCAGGTCCTCCTCTGCCCTCATTCTTCCACTGCTGTGGGGAGGGGCAGGGTGGAACTGCTGGGGAAAGGAGGGTCTGATGTCTGCCCCCCCCCCCCGCAAGTATACAGCCCATTGCCAGCAGATGGGAGTGTTGAAAGGCTTCATCCCCTCCCTTAGCTCCTTTGCTACAACCTTTGGTAGTTTTTCCCTCTCTGGTTATGGGCCTACCTTTGTTCATGGAGTTCTCCTAATAATTCAGTTAATACAGAATATAATTCCTTAATAGAGAACAGAAGTTCTGTAAAGCTGAGCCACAGGGCAGAACCTTTTAGTGCATTTCAGGCCACTTTCCTCTTATCTTCCTCAACTTTCTGGTTTATTTGTTTTGCCCCCACATAAATACCTCCCTCAGCATCAGGGACTCACAGGACATCAACTTCCATGTAGGACCCCCTCCCTTGAACCCCCAGCATCTAGAATAGTACCCAGGGCTGCCTGACTCCCATAGGCTCCCGTAGGCTCCCATAGGCTCCCATAGGGTCCCACAGGCTCCCATTGGCTCCAGTACCCTTGTGTGTATTCTGGTTCACTCAGAAAAGGGTAGTGGGGAGTCCTGAGATTCCACTGGGAAAGAGGCCCCTGCAGCAGAAAAGATATTTCTGAGCCTGCTTCTTCTGACCTGGTGGGGAACCTACTATAGGAGCAGGGTAAAATCCAGACAGATCTCAATAGAAAAAAAAAAAAAGTGGGGGGCTGGGGTGGGGGGGTCTCAACGCTTGGCCTCCCAGGGCATATGAACATTTTCTGGTTATCTGTCCTGTCTCAGGCCTGGAGGCGGGGCTGGTTCCAGGCCTGTTCAGTGTCCATTGGCCCAACTCCCAAGGATCTGGAAGACTCAGTGGGGATCCCTGGGCCCCTCAAAGAGCCATCCCCTACCCTGTGGGTAGACCAGAGCATCAGCATGACATGGGAGCCTTTTGGAAACACAGACTCTTGAATACCCGGACCTACACAGTGAGAATCTGTCCTTCACCAAGGTCCCCCGAGGACCTGAGTATATATTGCAATATGAGAAGTTCTGTTCTATGGGACCCAAACATTGAAGACCAGTTGATTCTCAGCCCTCACTGCACATTAGAATCATGGAAAGGAGTGGAAAAGTTTTTAAAAATGCCCATGCTTGCCCTTCCCCCAAAATGCTGTTCCAGTGAGTCTAGGGGGTGCCTGGGCATTGGAAGTATAGTAATCTCCAGTGTTTCTGGTAGGGTAAAGACCTACTCATTTAGATCACCAACTCCTGACCAGGAAGGGGACAGGGTAGATCCCTGCTGGGCTTTCCCAGCTGACACATAGTCACCCAGCAGTAAGCCCCAGGGTCACTGCCCCACCCTCATTCCTCAGGATTGCTAAGATGAGAGACAGGTGGGATAACGGAGCTGAAAAGTACTGGAAAGTAGAGCCACTACTCAAAAACCGGATATTGAGTTTTATGGCAGTCATCTTGATCTCATGCTAACAAGGCAAGGCCTTTCTAACGAGTAACAGAAAAAACACAAGTCTGTTAAGAGAGAAATAACTGTTCAAAAGATGTGAGTCGAATACTCTTAAGAACATTTAGTGCTGGGCAATGTCAAGAAACCAATTCTTTTCCCATTTCATAATTTGACTTATGTGCAAAGCAATCTTCCAGAAACATCACCCTAGTTGGGGCATTTTCAATGGAGAGAGACCCTCAAGTTACCAAACAAAGTGTCTGCTGAGCCAGGCATGACACTGTACCCCTAACTTCATGAAGCCTGCAACACCTTGGCCCTCTCAAACCCCACACGATGGCCTAGCGTTATGGGCGAGAATTCTAGACTGAAGACAGGATTCAAACAGCAGTTCTGCCACTTACACATTTTTGACCTTCACCAAGAGTCCACATATCTCTTACTCTCAAGTTCGTCAGCTGTAAAATGGGGATAAATGACCATTTTCTAGGTCGTTGTAAGGATCAAATGAGACGATCTCCTAAAGCACCGAATCCGGTGCCTGGTATGTACCCAGAGCCAAATATTTATCATTAATAACAGTGTCAGTGCCCTCCCCTTAACTTGTGTTAACAGTGTTAAAAGTGGTACAACTTGAGTGGAAATCTGGGAATCCACAAAAAAGAGGCTTAAAAGTGTTCAAACCTAATAATACCAAGTCTATACTTCTGTTTTATGGAAGTAGTCTCAAAACCGAGCCGAAAGAGATGGTAATAGGATGTTTTGCGTAAGAGTCAGTGACTAGAAGCAACACAAATATTCCCACACCTCTGACAGCAGAGTAAGGACTAGGTTGATCACTTTATACAGTGTTCCCACATGAGATGGTGTTTTACTAGATCAGACAAGCTGGGTGACTGGCAAAGTTAGGAGAAAAAAGTAGGATACTAAACTATACACACTATAAAATTAAAGCAGAATCGCTGAAGCCCAGAGAAAAGAATGGATGAGAACATACCAGACTTTATCAGTACTTGCATTTAGGACAATGGGACTCCTGGTGATTCTTTTTTTCCTACTTCTTTCTATTCCCCCCTCCTTTTTCTCCTTTTTATTTTTTCAATTTTTATTTAAAAAATAAGCATTCCTTTTAACAAAACCAAATCTTCATTAAAAAAAACTTTTTTACCAACATGAAGTGATGCCCCGATTTTTAAGAACTTTGGCACCATAATAAATTTTGTTCCCCAGCCCTTTGATATTTAGAATTTAAGTGAGAATCCCAAGATATTCGTTACAATGAGACTTTCACCAAGTAATTGGCATTTTTAACCTTCGGTCGAAAACTCTCTTTTTCTGGACTTCCCGCAGGACAGAAATGATAGGTGATGACCAGAGTGCCAGGCAGGTCGTGCTCTTACCATTACGGGTCTCCATGGCGCGTTCCGGACACACAGCTGAGCCCTCTGGCCCCACACACCAGTACATGCTGGGTGGTCGCCGAGACATGCCAGCCATTGACTCTTGGGTGGCTGTTCTCCAAGTCTGTCCTGGCCAGGGTCACCGCCGCCACTGCTGCCCGGAGGCTGGACTAAGGCACAGACACACAGTCATGGCTGAGCAGAAAGCCGTCTGGTTCTGGTGGTGAAAAATATCAAAAAATCAGAAAGTTTCTTCTTAATTGTCAAGTCCCCTCCTGCACCCTTGCATACATTTACTATTTATATATTGCACCTTGGTATTCTTCTCCTTTGCCAATGTTCCTCCTCACATTCCATCTGTCTAGCCCCGCCCAGTCAGGTGGAGGCAGTGAAGGACAGAATCCCACGGATCAAGTCTACTTAAAAAACAGTCTCGAGGGGCTCCTGGGTGGCCCAGTCAGTGAAGCGTCTGACTCTTGACTCTGGCTCAGGTCATGATCTCAGGGTTGTGAGATCGAGCCCCACACTGGGTTCTGTGGTGGGTATGTAGCCTGCTTAAGATTCTCTTTTTTCAGGCAACCCACGGAATGGAAGAGGATATTTGCAAATGACACTACAGACAAAGGGCTGATAGCCAAGATCTATAAAGAACTCCTCAAACTCAACAACCAAAAAGAAGATGATCACATCAAAAAATGAGCAAGAGACATGAAGAGGCACTTCTCCATGGAAGACACACAAATGGCTAGCAGACACATGAAAAAATGTTCGTCATCACTAGCTAGCAGGGAATTTAAGTCAAAACCACACTGAGATACCACCTTACACGAGTCGGAATGGCCAAAATTAACAAGACAGGAAACAACAAGTGTAGGAGAGGCTCTGGAGAAAGGGGAACCCTCTTACACTGTTGGTGGGAATGCCAGTTAGTGCAGCCACTTTGGAAAACAGTGTGGAGATTCCTCAAAAAATTAAAAAATAAAGCTACCCTATGACCCTGCAATTGCACCACCGGGTATTTACCCCAAAGATACAGATGTAGTGAAAAGAAGGGCCATATGTACCCCAATGTTCATCGCAGCAACGGCCACAATCGCCAAACTGTGGAAGAGCCAAGGTGCCCTTCAACAGATGAGTGGATAAAGAAGATGTGGTACATATATACAATGGAATACTACGCCTCCATCAGAAAGGATGAATACCCAACTTTTGTAGCAACATGGACTGGATTGGAAGAGATTATGCTGAGTGAAATAAGACAAGTAGAGAAAGTCAAGTATCATATGGTTTCACTTACTTGTGGAGCATAAGGAGTAATATAGAGGACAGTAGGAGAAGGAAAGGAAACGGGAAGTGGCATAAATTGGGGAGGGAGACAAAAAATAAGAGACATTGGACTCAGAAACAAACTGAGGGTTTTGGAGGGGAGAGGGTAAGGGGATGGGCGAGCCTGGTGGTGGGTACTGAGGGCACGTATTGCATGGAGCACTGGGTGTGGGGCATAAATAATGAGTCTTGGAACACGGAAAAAAAAATGTAATCTTTAAAAAAAAAAAAAAGATTCTCTCTTTTCCTCTCTCTCTGCCCCTCTTCCCCGTGCATGCTTGCTTGCTTTCTCTCTCTAAAACAAAAACAAAACAAGAAAACAGTCTGAAGAAACCCCAATAATTGCAGACACCCACTGGCAAAGGGTTCAGTCATTGTTCAACCAACACATAAACAGTGTCAATCACACAGCAACATCAATGCAACTAAATGAGATTTCCACTCTCAGGTTCACACTCCAGGTTAGGGTGGGCACACACACTTACAACTGATCGCAATACAAGGCCTTCCCTTGGCCCAGAACAAACTCTTCCGGAAGCCCAGAGGTGAGATTGTAATCACAAAGAGGCAAGCAGGCAATGGTCTCGAAGAGATGGGGTCCAGAAGGCATTGGTACTGGTTATGAAGACAAGTCTGTGGGAGCCCTGGTGGATAACAGAAAGGAGCCCCACACATTCTGCATGCCTGGGTACCTCTAGCCATGCCTGGAGGCATTTCTGGTTGTCACAACTTGAGATCTGAAGTGCCGCAGGCATCTAGCAGGTAGAGGACAGGTTCATTACTGAACATTCTATAATACACAAAGTAGCCATCCACAACAGAGAATTATCTGGCCCGAATAGCTCCAATTATCTGGAGAAACTCTGAGTTAGATTAAGATTTATCTCCCCAAACTAACCAGGCTGTGATAACTGCTGAACTAGGGTATTACGCTCTCCAGTTGGGCTCCCACTGAGCCTGGGGCGGGGGGAGGGGCGGTCCCCAGCACAGATGCCCCCCAACACAGATGCCCATCCTGCTCTAATGATTAAATTTCCAGAATTTCCTTGAGGGCAAGACCCAGGTCCAGCTCAGCCCTGGCACGAGATAAATCGGACAATGGGAGGGGATTGTATGTGAAATGCATGTGTTTCTATTAGTGTTTGCAGAGTCCATCTATACGTAAGTATGGGGTCATTAGCAACCATTTCACTCTGAGAAAGAGAACTGAAATGGAGAGTGACATAGTATAGCAAAAAAAAAAAAAATCAAGGTCATTTAAATCATGCCCAAGACAATATGGAAAGGAACAAAGCACAATCTGGACATCAAAGGCTTGGACTGTCTCTGTCACATGTCAGCAATGTGACCTCAAGCTGAAATTTACGTGTGTCTCACTTTTCCCATCTGTTAAAAATAGACATGCACCCTCTCACCCAGGCGACCTCGCAGGGTTGCTGTGTGATTTCAAATAAGGTAAATTTTCCGCAGTCACTTTCTATAATAGGGCCAGAGATGCTTCTCCCCTGCAGTACCAGTGGGAGGCCTGGGAGACCATCTGATTAACAAGCTCAGAGATAGTATCAATACTAGAGGGCAGACACAAGCCTCCCCAACCAAGCGGGTTCTAGAAGATGCCCTGAACAGTGTGGGCACTGAGCAAGCTACAGAATAAGGCTAGGAGAGCATGGAGCTTTCTCATCTCAGATCCTGGAATTCAGGCCTGGGTAGGCTAGACTCCAACAGGCAGGACAAGCTCAACGGGTTAGGAAACCCCTCCCAGAAGCCATTGTCCACTATATGCCCCACCTTTCTGAACTAAAGAGTGAGAGGTTGGGGCGCCTGGGTGGCTCAGTTGGTTAAGCGACTGCCTTCGGCTCAGGTCATGATCCCAGAGACCCCGGATCGAGCCCCACATCGGGCTCCCTGCTCAGGGGGAAGCCTGCTTCTCCCTCTCTCACTCCCCCTGCTTGTGTTCCCTCTCTGGCTGTGTTTCTGTCAAAAAATAAAATCTTAAAAAAAATAAAACAAAGAGTGAGAAGTTGCAGTAAACCATACATAGGGAAAACCTGTGTTTGGAGTTTGGGAGCCTGAACAATCCAAGGAAGAAGGATCAATCTGGACAAAATTTCGGAGACCATCAGAGCTTTCTAAATTATAAATTCTGATTAGGAAAACCAGCTTGAGGCAAGAACACGGAGAAGCATCAAACCATCTCTGTTTTAAACTAAAAGCTCCAGGTCCTATAGTAACATTCAGAAACCAGGGAGCCTGGTGGCCATCTGCTTTCAAACACCACTTAAAATCAGCTACCACGGGGCGCCTGGGCGGCTCTGTTGGTTGGGCGACTGCTTTCGGCTCAGGTCATGATCCCGGAGACCCGGGATCGAGTCCCACATCGGGCTTCCTGCTCGGCAGGAAGCCTGCTTCTCCCTTTCACTCCCGCTGCTTGTGTTCCCTCTCTAGCTGTGTTTCTCTCTGTCAAATAAATAAATAAAATCTTTTTAAAAAAAAAATAAATAAAATCAGCTACCACATGTACCCAACAGCGCCTTAAAAAAATCCAAATGCTAGTCGATGTTCCTTCTGAAAACAGAAGTGTCTTACCATAGAATGCTTTTAAGTGAAAAAAAAATCTTTAAAATATTTTAGGCCAACCCTTGCCCAGCACATTTTGTTCCCCTTTTCATTTTCAGTTTCCTTTTGAAAATCTCTTTACTGATGGAGGATTTTACAACTGGGGCAGTTTTTCAATTGTAATTCATATGTTGGCTTAGACTCTAAGGTAGAAGTTTAAAGTGAGGTAACTCAACTTTTGCTTAATCTTTGCCCTCAAACGGATCTTTGCTTCTTCCTGCTTCTTTTGAGTTCAGACCAATGCAACAAACCATGGTTGTAAGTTACATGTCTTGTTTTCATTGTGGTGTATACATCCTTAAGAAGGCTTCAAGAGGTTTTCTGTCATTATTTTAATACCTTTTAAAACCTCACCAATTTTTCGTTTGCCAACCCTTTATACCTGCTTAAATGAACAACTCTGAGTTAGCGAAATAACTAACTTAGTGAAAAAGAAAAAAGGGGAACCTGACATTCATTCGGCAAATGTTTTTAGTGGGCCCTTTCTGTGTGGAGAGAACTCCATGAGTTCATGAAACTTTATAGCTGGTGGGGAAGGCACAGTTAAGGAGGTGCTTCCTACAAAGTTTCTGGTAGAGGAGAAATACAGGAGACTCAGCACCTGCTCACCTGTGTTTTCAGGGAGTTTGGAATGGATTGCCAGTACCAAAGGGCTGGAAGATGCTTCAATGAAGCCTGTTAGCAATGCTCATATTATCCAGTAATTTTTTGAATGAAAAGCCTGGTAGAAATGGTTGATTCATAGCCCTCGATATCCCTTTGGCACTGCTAGCCTTCCCTGATCAGTTACTGGGTTTGTCTACAAAATGCGTTTAATGGATTCATGGACATCAAAATATCAAGGAGCTGCAGATGAGAAATGTGTAGGTCTCAGTCCCAGATGATGAACACCCAAGGGTTTGGGAACAGAAGCCCTTCATGAGCCTGAAACTACAAACAACTTATGACTGTCCATTAGCTCTTCGATCCCTGCGCCAGTGTGTACTGGGCACCTCTTAAGGAGAGAGCAAATAAATGAAGAAGGACCATAACACCTGTGGAGACTCCAAAAGGACAGTGAGCAAGGGCTGTGAGAAAGAGGCTGAGCTTGGAGAGGGGTGGTTGGCCCTGTGAGGAACCAGGGTCAACTCAGCAGGGATCACATGCTGGAGAGCGAGATGGGCCAGGATGGCTGGGGGTGGGCAGTGGTGGGGTGACATGGGCAATGGCCAGGTGGTTGATGATGCCAGACTCCAAATCAACTGAGGGAAAGGAGGTGTCCTGTATTTCATGTCAATCACAAGGAGAAATCATTGCAGGGTTCTAAGCAGAGGACACATTCTGATTTATCTATTTAAAAAAAAATCATTCTGGCTGTCAAATAGAGAACGAAAGGGGAGGACTGTAATCCTGTAATCATACTAGAAATAGATGCCCCTACCTTAGACTAGGATCGAGACTGTGAGAAAGAAGGGTTGGACCCAGACACACAGAGAGCCCAACAGAACTTGCCAACTGACTGAATTCAAAGGATGAAGGTATGGGATAGAAGAAAATTCCTAGCAACTGAGCAATTGAGCTGAGTATGGGCCTAGTCCCTGAGATGCAGAAGCTTGGGGGCAGGAATGTTTGGCCGACCCTGATGGCTCCTTGAGGGACAAGTCAGGTGTGAGGTTTGTATATTTTTAACTTAATTTTTTGATTCTTTGGGGACAGAAGCAAAAATACTTTGTCAAATAACAAGATGCATTTAACGTTAATGTTTTCCAAAATCATGCCTATTCCACTTGTCCCTTTAATGTCTGGGTACTTCGTTACAACAGTGAGTGGCTGGCAAACTCTAAAAACAGTGCATTCAGTAGGAGCCTTGCTAAAAACTTAACTACAAGCTCCTGTTTTTCTCTACCTCTCTGACCCCTGCTGATGTGTTCTGGGAGAAAACTTCCTGGCCTCCAACCGTGCAGGGACAGGCTGGGCTTGCCAGAGGTCCCCAAATTCTCCCTCACCATCTCTCTTCTGGCCTCCAGCTTCCCCAGGCTCCCCTCCTTGCCCCATCCTGGACCTCACTCATCTCTGCACCCCTGTCAGGCAAGGTGGCTGACATGGCAGGTTTTATGGGGACCTGGCAAGAGCCTGGTTCGGTGAGCAGAAGCCCGGCCCAGGCTTTGCGGGGTGGAGGGGTGGGATGGAGGGGTGGTGTGTGCGTGTGTGTGTGTGTGTGTGTGTGTGTGCAGGCGCGATCCGCAACCCTTCAGAAGCAGCCCTCCCCCTGAGGGGGGGCAGCGATCCCGGGCACACACGCACTCACACTCAACCGGCATGCTAGCGCGCTCACACTCGGCCCGCGCCGAGCTGAAGGAAACCTGTAGACGACCTGGTTGGTGTCCCTTTCCCACTTTTTTTTTTTTTTTTCCCCTTCTCCCTCGGCCCCGGCCGCGGCCCGCGCGGGGTTTCGGGGTGACCGTCCGGGGCCCCGCACCCTCCCCCACTCCGGGGGCCGCGGGTCGCCCGCGCCCTCGATGCACCCCCCACCCCCACCCCGCAAGGGCCACGGAGGCGGAGCACGCTGGCCTGGGGCTGCGGGGACCACGGGGCTCCCGGAGACCCGCCGCGGAAGGCAGCCAGGCCCGCGGGCGGGGCGCGGGCCAGACGGGTGCTTACCTGCGGCGGCCGCGGCGGTGGCGGTGGCGGGGCAGGGCCCGGGGCGCCTGGGACGCGGGGCTGGGCGCGCTGGGCCGGGCGGGGCGGTCACCAGCCGGCCGGGGCCTGGCCGTCCCCCTGCCCTCCGCCCCCTGCGCCTCCCGCCGCGCGCGCCGGGGCCGGGCCGGGCCCAGACGCACTTCCTCAATCCTGCGGCCCGCGGGCGGGAGGCGCGGAGAGCGCGCAGGGCGAGGGTCCCCCGCAGCTGCTCCGACCCGCGACGGGCACAGGGGGGGGTTCCCTCCGATGACCCGCCTCAGTTTCCCCAGCCGAAAGCCAGAGGTGCCCAGATGCACCGCTCCTGCCCCGAAGACGACGGGGCCCCTGAGCCCTTGCAACTCCAAGTCTCCTCCAGGTTTGGGTACCCTGCTCTCTCCTGGAGGGGCAGGCGCAGCGACGAGATTGGTCAGTTCTCAGCTCAACCCAGCTTTCACTGCCCCTTGGTTCTGCTCAGGGGCAAAATCCAACGATTAACCTCTGACTTGTATTAGGCGTAGACTCGCAGGAAATACTTAAAAGTCAGGCAATATTCATTTATGTACAATTTCGTATAGGGTAGTATAGAAATATTTTTAAAGCTTTCCTACTTAGAAAACTGTGCCCCTCCCATCACATGAATTTATTTAATTATGGATGTATATATAAAGATGTCACTATTTGGCGAATCATTTTAAATTGTGTGGGCTGTTTTAGTAGATAAGACAGGGTGGAATGTTGGCAATTTATTACGTTTCTACTTAATGTAAGTATGTTCAGCACACCACTGAGGCCACTATCCGAAGGCAGATCATAGATAGGTACGTCCCTGCTGCGGGTAGCCATCGGATTTGGCTCCATGCGTCAACCTCAGAAAGAGAAGCCTGCTCAGAAAATAGCACATAGTTCGGTGGTTCTGCAGCCTGGCAGGACCCGTGCCCTAGACTCTTCTCAGGTAATGTTACGACTGGAAGATTTCCAGGATTTAGCGCAAGACGGAGGCAAACCCCCACCACCCTCACTGCCATTTCACAAAGGCCAGGCAGATGTAAGGCCCCCGCACGACCCCGGCACGACCTTGCGGGCACTCTGAGCAGTGACCCTTTGGCGAAGGCACCACGGCCAGCTTGGCTTTGCTCCCAGGAGGCCTCCAACTCTCCTGCTACGGAACGCCCTTGCAAAAGGGTGGATGCGATTTTGCAATCCTGTCCTCAATACCTCGGTCCTAATTCCAGTACTCAAAAGGCAGCAGTGTGATTGCTACCGAAAAGTCCCTAATAATTTGCAGGGCGTGGCTTCGCAGTGCTTGGTGAGCCCGGCAATCTCAGTGTGGTTTCTCCACGGCGCGCAACCGCGCCATCTAGCGGCACTGTGAGGGAGAGCACGCCCAGTGCCCGGGGCGGACACCAGAGCCCCCCCGTGGCCATGTGGTTGAAGCGACTCAGCTTCCCTTTCTCAAGAGTTTGGGAATAGGCTAGGGACTGTCTCCAATGTAGAGAACAGCCGGCTGGACTGTTTTGAGCTGGTTACATCCCAGCATTTAACTCTATTCATTAGGCATGAGTTAGTCACAGGTTTGCATGGGAAGGTTATTACAGATCAGTTAAGATCTCTTCCTGCTGACCCATGGTCCTCTTGCTTCTGCTCTGCATAACTAGGTTCTCAGCATCTCATGCTGGAATGAGCCCTTCTAAGGTGGAATCAACTGGAAGCTACATCCTCAACCTAGCATTTCTGCTTCTGAAGGTCTAGTGGCAGACTGTTCCCTTGCCACCCCACCCACGGCCTTCTAGTCATTTCTTCAGCTGGGAACCTAGTGTCCTCAGACATTCTTCTCTAGACACTTTATTTAAAAAATCCCTAATCATCCCCATTTTAGGCTCAAGTCAGATACATATGCTAGGGACAAGGACAGTGAAACTTCTTTGTCCGCTATCAGGAGAGGCTAGGGCATTTCAAAAGGCCCACTTTTAGAGAATGTACCCACCTCCCGTGCACCACCCCCACCACAGGCACCCTAGGGCACAAGTGCACATGCACACACACACACACACACACGACACCCAGGCTGTGTCCCCAGAACGGTTCCCTTCAGAGAGTAAACCAATTGAAGGAACAGGCCATTTTCCTAGAAACTTCTGCTTACATTTAGATTGAGAAATGAAAGTTTTCTAAATAAATTAATACCTACGTAAGTGCATGCATTAAGAGAGAGCTTATCCAAGCCTCCCTTAAGTGTTCTCTTAATAACTAGCACCTTGCCACCCCGAAGCCAAAGTAACTTTGGATGATCAGCATCAAATACACAAGTGTAACTCGATGGACCCAACCAAGTACAAGGGACATTCTTGATCCAACCTCAGTGTCAGCTCATGATTTGGTGACTGAGGCTTCTTAGAAACTCAAGGTAGGTTAAACTCAAACACCTAAATCCTCGTGATAAAGTTGAAAACATGTGCACACAGTAGCAGGATGCAGTATTTTCTCTAAACCCCTGTGCCATCCTCCCCACCATTTTCCAGACTCACCTGCTCATTAGTAAAGGGACACTCGGGCAGCTTATGTGACAGCTTACTCTTTCAGCAGCTAAGATGCAGAGCCTCTGAGGCCGAGCTCCCTGTCTGCTCGACCCGCAAACACAGGTGAGTGGGTTTCACACTCAGGCTAAATGCAAGTCCTGATCGATTGAGCAAATGGGATTGAATCTTAAGCTATGGATACTGCTTTATGACAAGCCATTTTATACAGCAGTTCTGAGAAAGAGAAAGGTCAGCCACAGAATTAAAATGAGTTTGGTCCTTAAATGAAAAATGCATAGTGTTTGTCAAATATCTTATTTTATTTTGTCGTTTTTGCATTGCTGGACACAATCTGTCTTTGGGGTCAGAATTCCTAGGCCAAGAGAATTTTTTTTTTGAAACCATACCACAGGAGTAAACCTTCAAAGAAGTGAAATCTAATACTATATAGATTTCCATTTCTAAATACAGTATATTACAGAAGGTTAAATATACCACCTCTGTTTACTTACAACTATAAAAGATACATTAACTATAGCAATTATAAATAATGTAGCATTTCATATTAAAGGCATTATTGTACAATGAGAGAATAAGAACACTCTAAAGTATTACTATCAAGGTTAGTGTCTATAGTTACTTGAGATAAAATCCTGAAAATTCAGTGTACAAAGTCAACCCCTGACTTAGCAAGTTGCTGACAGTTTAAGTGATAAGTGTGAACTGATGTAGAGAAGGTGAAATGCATATTGCCTATTTCCGACAAGAATGACAACCCCATTCTATACAAGACTTTCTTTCATCATCTACTGGTTTTGACGTTTATCTTTTTATTGCCCCCCCAATTTAATTCTCAAACAGAATTTAATTCCCAAATATAAGCACCGTCAGAAAAGTAACTAATTAGTAAGAGTGAAAATATCCAAATAACACAATTATGTTTGGTTTTGCGATCCGAGAACATTTTAAAACTTGGGATTGCACAGCATTTGCACATATAAAAAGAAAAAGAAAAATTCACAAACATGTTAGTGCAACACTCAGGTCACTTTAGTAGGAAACCCAGTTCTTCCATGGGTGACCATGGAGCCTGGGTGTTATTTGTTAATTATTCATTAATATCAAAATAGGGCTTAAAAAAAACCAAGTGATAGTAAAGAAACAGCCTTTCCAGTTGTATATGCTTTGCTAATCTAACATAGATAACCAAACCAGAGACAAAGAGAGCTACACAGGCTGATCATAAACCATTAACGCAAGTGGTAGAAATTCGTAATTTGTAAAAGTGAATTACAGCTCTGATTTGTAAAACGTGGTTGAGAAGCTGTCGTCGTGTCAGAGCACTGGGTCATCGTCAGCAGCGATGTGACACTAGCAATGTTCTCTGCCTAAGAAAGTGCCTTGGTTCAGGTAGACTATGACATAGTTTTAGATAAGCATGCTGGGCGTTGACTTGCTCATATTCCAAAAGGAGTTTTCGTTTTAAGCTGAGTCCCATGGTCAATGTCAAGAGGCAGTCCTTGAAGACCTGCACCCTTTCACTCAAGACCTTCAGTACCTTTCCATTGTACTTGCTTCCCCAAAGCTCCCCACATTGGATCCTCACAGTCAGGTTCTGTTTGTTTGTTTTGAACTTCGTCCTGTTTCTTTTCCACTAACTGGTGGGGGTGGGGGGCATGGGTCGTGGGCAGCTAACCCCAAGAAGCCACAGGAGCAGGGCCCTGTTTGTAGAACAAGCCAGACGTTTTTCCAAGTTCTTACCGGAGTCAGAGTCGGCCAAACATTTTAAGTGACCACTGGAGACTTCAAATACCACTTCCTGTTGGCCACGCCCTGAGCCTCTTCACTGTCCCTGGGGGACCTGGTTAAAAGGAAAAAACAGAAACAGCCCCTAGCTCCATCCCAGGCAGGATGGCAATTCCACAGACACAACATATTGGTCAATAAAACAGGAGTTTAAGAGGAAAATGGAAATCGTTCAAATCCAGTAGATTTAAAGTCTCCAGCGCAAAGTAACCCTGGGAAGGTGGGAAATGCAGTTTTTCTTCAGCAAAGTTTGATCTTCTTCAGATGTTTGAGGAAGGAGCCGGCCTTTCCTTCAGGGGGTCCTGTCATCAAGTTTGATGGTGACAGTTTTCACCTCTGTGTATTCAGCCAGCGCATATTCACCACTGCGATCAGAGAAAAGAGGAGAATATAAAACGGGCCTGTCACCTCACGGTTCTGTCGCCACTGTGTTCTAATGCTTGGCTGGTCAATCACTCAGCTGGGCGCAAACTGTCGGAATGTGGTGACGTCATAGGGGAATAGCCAGGACTGCCACACTGTTAGCATGTTTGAGTAACTGGATATGTAACTTCAATTTAAAAATCAGGTTTTTTGGTGTGTGATGCTTTGGCAATATTCAGAAGGACTAAGGGTTTGCCTTTAATAAATGACAGAGATGGGGGGGGAAGGGAGAGAAGTGGAGTCCCTGTGTGGGGAGTACAGAGTGAGAAGAGGGCCCACATGGGTGAACAAGGAGGGGAGTGGGGGGTGTGGCCGAAGGATCCACAAGGAAGAGGGACATGGAGGGGCCTGGAGTGGACCTCAGAGCCTACAGCTGGCGACCAGCTGTAGGAGGGGTAAGGCCAGCCCAAAGCAGCGAGGGGAGCCGATATGAGTACAGACTGGACACAACCTTTGGGGAGGGATCACAACCTCTGAGTTCCCATCTTTGGTATATATCCTTTCTTTAAGTCTCTCAGAGCCCAGGGGACCCTTGTCAGGTATCACGGGCCTTCCTCAGGGCGCTCCCCTTCCCAGAACTGAGATGTAGCCTGGACAGATTTAAAAGCCTCGAAGACACCTGCTCTGCTATTAAGTAACACATAAAAATGTGTTCTTGTTGAGGAAAAGAGGTCAAAGTTGAGGTGGCCGCTGGAGGGTCTGTGGAGTCAGTCCCGTTTCATCCCTTCGATCCATGGTTCTCAAAGTGTAGTTTCAGAGCCTCAACAACATCTCAGAACTTGCCCAAAATGCAGATTCTCAGGCCCCCACCCTGCCCCTGAGATACTGCGGTTGACATAATAATGCCCAAGTGTCAAGGGGACCCCATCTCAACCCTCCCAACCGGTGTTGGGTTACAGGGCAAAAGGGAATTAAGGTCATAGATGGGATTAAAGTTGCCAATTAACTGGCTTAAAAATACGAGGTTAGTCTGGATCATCTGGGTGGGCCCGATGTGATCACAAGAATCCTTAAGAGGGTAAAGGGGAGGCAGAAGAAGAGAGTCAGAGAAATTAGAATACAGAAACAGGTGAGGAGAGCTACAACCTCGTGCTGCCTTTGAGCAAAGAGGAAGCGGCCACCAGCCAAGGAATGTGGGAAGCCTCTAGAAGCTGAAAAAGGCAAGGAAACATTATCCTCCTGGAGTTCCCAGAAAGGAATGTGGCTCCGTGCATGCCTTGATTTCAACTCAGTGAGACTGTCAGATTTTTAGCCTACAGAACTGTATAAGATGGTACATTTAGATTGTTTAAACCACAAATTTTGTGATAATTTATTGTAGCAGCAATGAAAAACTAATACACCTGCTGAAGTGGGCCCAGCAATCTGTGTTTTAACAAGCCAGGGGATTCTGATATAGCTCAAGTTGGAGAACCACTGGCTTAGACCCATGTAGACAAGTTCCCTAAGCCTCCAACTCATTATCTTTAAAATGGGCATACCATCACCTCCTTGTCCTTACAATGGTTGGAGATGATTTATTATAGAGCACCTCTTATGTACAGGTAAAAAATAAAGGGTAGAAAGTATTATTATTTTTTAAATTAATATGTCATTGATTTTTTTTGGTAGTTCCTTAAAACAAATAGTTTAAGAACCCATGAGAATGAGTGAAGTATTTTGCAATCTTTTCTAAACATAACACAAAATATAAAAGCCATATCTAGATTGGTGAATTCAACTTTTGCAGAGCAGAAAATCCATTTTGAAAACACTCAAAACAAACGACAAACTGGAAAAAAATTACAATCACAACCCTGTGTGGGAAACAGTGCCATTTTCCTTCATATACAAAGAGCTGTTAAAATCCAATTTAAAAACTTCACAATCAAATGGAAAAATCAACAAAGGGCATAAATAGTCAGTTTACAGAAAAACAAATACAGATTACTAGTAAGTGTGAAAAATATGCTCAGTGCCCCCACATTTTTCATGTGGCAGATTACCCAATTTTAGGAATTTATTCTGAAAACAACATCCCATGAGCTCATAAAGATTTATGCACAAGGAAGAACACCAGCATGGTTTGCAATAGCAAAAGCCCTTGGAAATAACACAAAAGTCCATCACAGGAGACCCTTAATAAAAAGAATAGAAGGCTATCCAAGCCCATTCTCAAGCCCCAAAAATAGTTTGCCCCCATTTCATTTGAAAACAGAAAAAAATGCACATACATACATCCATTATATGCAAAGAAAATGCACAGTAAACCCTAAAAGTGAGCATCTAGTGTTGCGCTGCTAAAACCTCAAAGCAGTTAATGATTTCTCAACCTCTCAAAGAAAAGTAAACTGAATGATGAAAGTACGTTCAGTTATTTAGCCTATTAACTAATGAAGTCCAGTCTTAAACCATTCCTGTAAGATCAAGTACACGAATCACCTTCTTCTTCCTATTCCTGCAATCACTGCCGAAGTTCAAGTTCTTGCTGCTCTTACTGGACTTACTGCGGTATCTCTAATGGGTTCCTTGCCCAGTCATGACGGTCTTGGCACTCAAGGCCATCTAGGAACCCAGCCCTTCTATTTGACATCATCAGAATGTTGGAAGGCGAAGATGTGATCACTGCTCTGGGCTCAGAACACAGCACGTGCCCTGAAGATGCTCATTCAATACTGGCTAAGTAAACAAATGAACAAAGTGGGTGATGGGACCGTGGTTACCTCCAACAAATGGGATTGAAGATCCTCAGAGGGAGGCCTAGCTTTCCACAAGTCTCGACTGTGTGGATTTTTGTTGTTTGTTGTTGCTGTTACTGCAAAACCACCACGAAAAGTGCCCAGGAGGAAGAGAATTGGAGGCTTCCTCCCAAGATGCATACAGGAACAGGTCCCCGGAGGGGCCTGTGGGTGGGCGGCAGAGAGCCAGCCCAGTCCAGGCGGCCGGGGCTGGGGAAAACCATGGAATCCCCCTCACCGTGCTCCAGCATACAAAAGGAGAACTGGATGCGACACCAAGACATTAATCAGAGACCAGTGAAAATGGAAATTGGTTTTTAAGGCAGTTTCCAGGCTCCTTGTGAATTATGTCGAAGTGCTTTATCAAAAGCCTTGGGAAAACATATGCCAAGGGTCAAAAAAACACATGGAAAAAAGTCCCAGCTGTGGCGGGATGAGAGCCGGGCTGTGCTCTGCACCAGGCATGGGGTGCTGAGGTCCTGGAAGCGCGCTCGGGGTTGGGGTAGGGGGGGTGTAGATGTATAGACAGAAAGGGCACAGGTGAAGAAAGCAATAAGCCATAGTCGGTGTGAGATATTACACATCAGAAATCAGGCGGGCCCCCCACATCTTGCAGCTTCGACATCCAAGGTCGTCTTCTTGGGGCCCCAGAATTCTTACTGCAGCAAGAGGCTGTGACTGGCCTCTGGGAGGAGGACCGTGTGTGGTTCTGGGTGCCCCCCCACAAGCGGTTATGACCTGACTGGTTGAAGGCAGCTGGTTGGAGGAGACAAATAACCGTGTATACCCTGTGTGGCTTCAGTCCACGTGGCTTACAGAGATGAGACCCTCATTGAGCAAGGCGTTATGGTGTGGTGGGTCCAAGGACTCAACCCCGCCTCTGTCCTTTATCGGCACTATGACCCAGGAAAGGCATGGGACCTCCCTGTCAACCCCAGGTTTCCTCATCCAGAAACTAGGACCCATCTATAATGGACCGAATGTTTGTGTCCACCTGAAATTCACACACTGAAGCCCCAAATCCTAATGAGAAGGTGGGACTTATGGGAAGTGGTTGGATTAGGAGAGTTGGAAGCCCTCATGAATAGGGTAAGTGTCCTTATAAAGGAGAGCCCCCAGAGAGGATGTGAAAAGAAAATTAAGTAGAAGCTCACAGAATGGAATACAAACAAGCCACCTGGGGATGAAACGTGATTTCTGCAAGGGGTTCTCATGGCCAAGAATTTACTAAAGTTCCCTGAAGAGGGAACAAGTCATAGGAATTATAGGGACACCTATATTTTACTCATATTTTACTCAGATGTTCAGATGTTTCTGCCATATTTGCCAAGACCCAGAAATGGATTAGAAAGGAAGATGAAGATGGGGGAAGGGACCCCAGTTCCGTGGAGACGGGTCACAAGAATTTGTTCAGGGAGGGAAGCCAGCTCCATTCTCTCATAACATCTTTATGAAGAATCTGGAAGGGGAGCTGCCCAGGGGCCTCACAAAGGCCCAAGCTGAGGGGAAGCATCTGAGTTCTCCCATTGGAAGATGTACAAACAAGTACGAGCTAATGCATTTGTATATAAATAACACAAACTGTTTAACTAAGAGTAAGAACTCGGAGCCTTCTGAGATGTTCCAGAAGCAACCCTGCATGTTGTCACAGATGGTCCCCCTGGGAAGGTGGATCCCACAAGATGTTTGTCCACAAAGGCTAATAAAACCCCAAGAACCACCAAGAAGGACGTGGGAGAGAAGGCCTCGTCCAGCTGGAAACGACAGTGTGCCCACTCCTGGAACGCTGTGTCCAGCTCTGGACCTTTTATCTTGGACCAGACACAAGAAGGCCTGTCTGTGAGTCTATGCCTACAGAGTTCCTCTTCCCAGCAGGCAAGATAACCCTTTGGGCATATGCGGTAAATTTGTTGGAACCATGGAGGACATGGCAGTATGTCTCCCAAAGAGGCACCAAGAAGGAGTCAGAGTCTGTCCATGGAGCCTCTGCTAGTGGGGCAAAAGGGCCAGAACCCCCACCTGGGAGAGAGCCTATTTTCCTTGTTGAGTGCTGGGGTTTGCATGAGTCT
This sequence comes from Spilogale gracilis, assembly GCA_004023965.1. NCBI lineage: Eukaryota > Metazoa > Chordata > Mammalia > Carnivora > Mephitidae > Spilogale > Spilogale gracilis. Next base: position 823 of record PITA01020950.1, on the reverse strand, counting down.
GGCAAAAAGTGCCCTTTTCCAGTTCAGCCCCGTCCTCATGTGGGGAGCCTGTGCCAAGTCTCTACTGAACATGTGCATGTGTGGTGGGTGTGGGGAGGACACAGAAGCCAAGGGTAGAGGTTCATCCTGGGGCCCAAAGGAGCGTGGCAAGAGGACGAGGATGGAGGACGGCAGAAGTGGGAAGGCAGGAGGGAAACGGAGGGTAAGACAGAGCCATTGCAGAGCCCAAGGGAAAGGGCCACCAGACTTCGTGACATGGCTGATCTGGCCTGATACACCAGAGCACAGGGCAAGGTCAGTGGACTCGAGCGCCCACCCCCACCACCTTGCAAATCTAGCTTGTCTTCAGTTCACCAGCTGGCTGGCATGCAGTAACAAATACTTACAGTTCTCTGCCATTTCCTGACATTTTAAAGCCACCAAATGGAGCCTGTGCATAGATGGCATTATAGCAGTTGATCCTAGAGGAAGAACGAGAGATGCTCACAATTACGCAGGGAATATCAACCTGGGTCATGGGTGGCCCAGCTCTCAGGGGCTTGAAGCAGACCACTGCCCAAAGGATGACTTTTTGTCAAAGTTTTAATAATGGGAACAGTGGGTTTCCGAATTCTACCTTCTCATTCTTCCCACCAGAAGCTGAACTTTAAATATTCCTTTAAAACCCCTTAAAGATGGGACGCCTGGGTGGCTCAGTTGGTTAAGCCACTGCCTTCGGCTCAGGTCATGATCCCGGAGACCCGGGATCGAGTCCCACATCGGGCTCCCTGCTCGGCGGGAAGCCTGCTTCTCCCTCTCTCGCTCCCCCTGCTTGTGTTCCCTC
>PITA01020949.1:0-33782 GCA_004023965.1 Spilogale gracilis | reverse complement strand
TATTTTGTTTTTGTCTTGTGTTTTTGGCACAGAGTTCCTAAAACCCTTGGAATTTCCTAAGTGGTGAGAGCTATGAAGGTATCTGGTTACATTAACAAGGTGACTTTTGGACCCCACCTAGGGATGGGGCTTGTTGCCAAGAGAACCAACCACTGATTGGTCTTCTGATCTCTGGGGAGAGAAGAGGGGCTGAAGATTGAATAAATCAATCAGTCACACTTGTGTAATAAAGCCTCCATAAAACCCCCAAAGAATGGGGTTTGTAGAGCTTCTGGGTGGTTGGGGAATATACAGAGGTGTTAGGAGAGTCATGCACTTGGAGAAGGCATGGAAGCTCTATGTCCTTTCCACATCCTGTTCCCTGCATCTCTTCATCTGGCTGTTCTTAAGGTTTATTTAAGTTTTATTTATTTTATTTATTGTTTATTAATTTTTATTTTTTTTAAATATTTTATTTATTTGACATAGAGAAACACTTAAGAAAACTTAAGGGCACCTGGGTGGCTCAGTTGGCTGAGCGACTGCCTTCAGCTCAGGTCATGATCCTGGAGACCCAGGATCGAGTCCCACATCGGGGTCCCTGCTCGGCGGGAAGCCTGCTTCTCCCTCTCTCACTCCCCCTGCTTGTGTTCCCTCTCTGGCTGTGTTTCTCTCTGTCAAATAAATAAAAAAATCTTAAAAAAAAAAAAAGTCAGAGCTAGTCCTGTCTATAACGTGGATTTTTTGCATGTCTTGTAGGGACTTTTTTTGGGGGGGTGGGGAGTATGGCCTATAGAATATTCCTGACAAACTTTTCAAATGTGAAAATGCAGTGCTAAAGAACATGCAGTATTAAAATGGCATTAATTTTACACAGAACATCTACTTGAGCATAAAGTTTTCCATATCTCTTGCCTCTCTCAAGCTCACATTTAGGCCCCGTGCCTCGTGCAGACTCAGTGTCATGAACATTTAAGATCCTTACAGTTCAACAATTTGAAGATGAAGAATCAGGGAATGCTGTGCTTCATCATGACCTGATTGACTTCTAAAGTAAATGCATGGTAACAGCACTGATGCCAGGCAGCAGGTGCTGATGAACCAGTGAGCTATGGTCCAAGACCAGAGTTGGGCCAGAGGACGAGCATATAGGCCACATTGTGTGTGTATGGCCATGGATTTGGAAGGCCACCACATTTGGGTTGTGCACACAACCAGAGTGATGGAGTATGGTGTTAGACAGAACTGCCTATGTGTTTCTGCTTTAAAGGATCTAGACTCATTTTTAGAATAGGACTAAATTAAGCGTAAACAGCTTCAATGTGGAAGGTGAAGAACACCAGCGGCCAGGAAATATACAGCTCTGATTGCTCAGAAAGTCACTTCCAAGGACTGGGTCATGTTGGCAACAGCAGACTCAGAGTTTGGTTGGTTTAGCTGAGAGAAGAGGAGCCATTCTGGGAAGATGGTGAGTTAAGTTGACCAAAGAGAGACATTTAGGTCAGATAAGGAGAGATCTGGAATTACTGTAGACTCTCACTTGTAAAAACTTATCTCTTCTAAGATATTTGAATTTCTTCTTTGTTCTGAACAATGTGTCATTTTTTAAAGATTTAATTTATTTGTTTGACACACACACACAGAGAAAGAGAGAGAGAAAGAGATCACAAGTAGGCAGAGAGGCAGGCAGAGAGAGAGGAGGAAGCAGGCTCCCTGCCGTGCAGAGAGCCAGATGAGGGCCTCGATCCCAGGACCCTGAGATCATGACCTGAGCCGAAGGCAGAGGTTTTAACCCACTGAGCCACCCAGGCGCCCTATGTGTTATTTTTTAATATTTAGTTCTTACAGGATAACTTGCTGCTATTGCCTTGGTTATGGAAACAATTATATTGTTTGAACGAAACACAATCGGTACAAAATTATGTTGTTTTTCATTTTATTAATCCCTACTTATGTGGATTCCTGTGCCAGACCCCATTACTCATATTTGCCAGTACCTGCATTTTGGGCATATCTCACGGTTGAAATCAATAGTCTTTGAAGTGTTAACTTTGCAATCCTGAGCCTATAATAGGAAAGGCAAATGCTGTATTGCCACAGTGACAGCGATTGCTGAAATGGACCCTCAGGGAACTTCCCTAGACTGAATGGGTTAGAAGATAGAGATTTAACTTGTAAAGTCTGCCACACTGAGTTGAGGTTGTGACACAACTCAAGGCTTCTGGAAAGAAGAGTTAAAATTTCGTTGGACTATAAAAATTACCATATGCCTCCAAGATCAGGCACCAGTAAATTGCCAGTGAGATTAAGATACCACCATGGAGACTATATAAAGTCTGATCACATGTATCAGACATAACTTCCAAAAACATGCTTGTAGCTGGAGGGAAATGGATTTTTGATTCAAGATACACATATCGGAATGTCTGCATTTATAACATCCCTGACTATCATAATTATGAAATGTTTTTCTTTGTACATACTAACTAAAGAATACATCTGGGGTGAAAGAATTATATTTTGTAAAACTGAAATGTTACTACGGAAAATAGACAAATAGTTACTAGTGTGTGTAACGGGGTAACTAACACCTACAGTTCACTTTGTTGTGAACAGACTCTCTCATTCCACAGTCTCTGAAGTAGTATTTCATGTTGCTGAATCTGGGCAGTAACCCAGGGGAGCAGTATGAAAAAGAGAAATGAGTGTGTCTCCATGGCCCAACCCTCAAAAAGTTCTGTGCTTCAATAGGGAACTCATTAATATCTGTCAGTGCTCACAGTCAATGGACTACGACTGTCCTTTTTGTCACTTCTTTCTTTATAGCTTTCCTTGTGTGATTTGTTTTCCCATCCAATGCTGGAGGATAGAAACAACTGAACTAACGTTCTTTGGAAAGGATTCAAATGCTTAGATCTTACAGTAACTCTGAATAATGATCTCAATGTGGCAAGACTCTCCAAGGTAGATGGAAAGAGGCTTATTATTTCTGCTAAGTTTAGGGAAATTTGCTAAGAGAAAAAGAAGACAACAATTCAAACTTCCATGAGCTGTGTTTTCATGAAACAAACTATCAATAAGAAGTCTTACAAAGTCAAGACTAATAAAAATATTATGTATCAATATAAGCAATATTTATTTTCTATGGCTTAGAGTATATTTCATTTTCAAAGATTATAGATAGAAGTTTACTTATTGTTTATTCTTTCTTTGCTTTATTTGACACCATTTTTTCAACCCAGAATCGCAAGATTGTTCTCATGAAAAAATAAGCTGTTTTTCTGAAGTTTCATTTTATTTTCTATTCCCAGGCACCATATGGTAAAAATCCCCACCCATCTGTAATTTTTCTCTGCTAAATTGGGGGAGGGTCTAATTGCAGTGTGATGTTTTTTTCTCTATTCTTCAAAACATATGACTATGTAATTCATCGTCTTTATGGGTAGGGGCAAATGTAACACAAATACATGTTATATGTACACTGGTTTTGTTGCTGAAATTAAATGCTTGATGGATACACTATGAGGCATCCTCACTAGAAAGCCCTACACATATTAATGATAGAGGAGGAGGGTAGAGAAAGAAGGTGGGGAGAAAAAGAATACTAACAGTAGAAGCAAACTTTTTATTGTCATATAGATTATTAAAGACCTTTATATTATTTCACCTAATCAAACTAGCCTGTGAAGTGTTACTTTTATTAAATCATTTTGCAGATGTGTACATAAAGTGACAAGAGCTTACATAACAAGGCTGCATGGATTGTAGGTGGAGAATGTGAATGCCCACCAGGGCTATAGGACTACAATTTTTAAAAAATATAGAAGACAGTAGGAGAAGGAAAGTAAATGGGAAGTAGGGTAATTCAGGGAGAGAAATGAAACAAGAGAGACTTTGGACACAAAAACAAACTGACGGACTTGGAGGGAGGGGGTGGGGGGATGGGAGAGCCTGGTGGTGGGCACCTATTGCGTGGTGGCACTGGGTGTGGGGAATGGGGAATGAATCTTGGAACACTGAAAAAAAAATAAAAATAAAAAAATGAAAAAAATTAAAAAAAATTTAAAAATACAAAAAAAACTAAGGGTGGACACGTGCAGTGTGATAAGAATAGGAGCTGATTTTGTTAAAGTTCCAGGTTCAAGTACACATCATTGAGTAGAAGTGTTTCAGAAAATTCTCAAAACCAAGGAGTATTTACCAAAGTGAACTTGTTAACAGAATTTTCAGAAGGGAGATCAGGGCATAACTTTATCCTCCACAGTTCAGGCTTGAAGATGAAATCTGGAATGACCTTTAAAGAAGAATCTTGCTTTCTTAAAGATATGACAGTCAGAAGAGGTGTCTCTATGCCAGGATAAGAACAGAACTATGGATTGAGGAAGGAAAACTGGAAACACCTATAAAAGTCATTGTGGCAGGATACAAAAGCAACGCACAGAAATCAGTTGCATTCTTATACACTAACAATGAAAATATAGAAAGGGAAATCAGAGAATTGATTCCATTTACTATAGCAACAAAAACCATAAGATACCTAGGAATAAACTTAACCAAAGAAGTTAAGGATCTGTACTCGAGGAACTATAGAACACTCATGAAAGAAATTGAAGAAGACACAAAAAGATGGAAGAGCATTCCATGCTCATGGATCGGAAGAATAAACATTGTTAAAATGTCTATACTGCCCAGAGCAATCTACACTTTCAATGCCATTCCGATCAAAATTCCACCAACATTCTTCAAAACATTGGAACAAACAATCCTAAAATTTATATGGAACCAAAAAGGACTCCAAATTGCTAAGGAATTGTTGAAGAAGAAAAACAAAGCTGGGGGCATCACGTTACCTGACTTCAGGCTTTATTACAAAGCTGTGATCACCAAGACAGCATGGTACTGGCACAAAAACAGAAAAATAGACCAATGGAACAGAGTAGAGAGTCCAGACAAGGACCAACAAATCTATGGTTGTATCATCTTTGACAAAGCAGGAAAAATTATCCAGTGGAAAAAAGTCAGTCTCTTCAATAAATGGTGCTGGGAAAATTGGACAGCTATGTATAGAAGAATGAAATCAGACCATTCTCTTACGCCACACACAAAGACAAACTCGAAATGGATGAAAGACCTCAATGTGAGGCAGGAATCCATCAAAATCCTGGAGGAGAACACAGGCAGTAACCTCTTTGACATTGGCCACAGCAACTTCTTTCAAGGCACGTCTCCAAAGGCAAAGAAGACAAAAGTGAAAATGAACTTTTGGGACTTCATCAAAATAAAAAGCTTCTGTACAGCGAAGGAAACAGTCAATAAAACAAAGAGGCAACCCACAGAATGGGAGAGGATATTTGGAAATGACACTACAGACAAAGGGCTGATATCCAAGATCTATAAAGAACTACTCAAAATCAACATCCAAAAAGAAGATGATCACATCAAAAAATGGGCAGGAGACATGAAGAGGCACTTCTTCATAGAAGATATACAAATGGCTAACAGACACATGAAAAAAATGTTCATCATCATTAGCTATCAGGGAAATTCAAATCAAAACCACACTGAGATACACCAGTCAGAATGGCCAAAAGTAACAAGACAGGAAACAACAAGTGTTGGAGAGGTTGCGGAGAAAGGGGAACCCTCTTACACTGTTGGTGGGAATGTATGTTGGTGCAGCTGCTTTGGAAAACAGTGTGGATGTTCCTTAAAAAACTAAAAATAGAGCTACCCTATGACCCTGCAATTGTACTACTGGGTATTTATCCCAAAGATACAGATGTAGTGAACTGAAGGGTCACATGTACCCCAATGTTCATTGTAGCCATGGCCACAATCGCCAGATTGTGCAAAGAGCCAAGGTGCCCTTCAACAGATGAATGGATAAAGAAGATATGGTAGATATATACAATGGAATACTACACCTCCATCAGAAAGGACAGAAAGGATGAATATCCAACTTTTGTAGCAACATGGACTGGGTTGGAAGAGATTATGCTGAGTGAAATAAGTGAAGTACAGAAAGTCAAGTATCACATGGTTTCACTTACTTGTGGTACATAAGGGGTAATATAGAGGACAGTAGGAGAAGGAAAGGAAATGGAAAGTAGGGTACATTGGGGAGGGAAATTAAACACAAGAGACTTTGGACTCAGAAACAAATTGAGGGTCTTGGAGGGGAGGGGGTGGGAGGATTGGTGAGCCTGGTGGTGGGTACTGGGGCACGTATTGCATGGAGCATATGGGGGCATAAATGAATCTTGGAACACTGAAACTAAATAAATAAATTAATTTTAAATAAAAGTCATTGTGTTCACATTAGGATTTCTTAACCTCAACATAAATGATGTCTTGGGTGGAATAATTTTTTGTTGTGGAGAATGGTCTTGTTCCTTGTAGGGGGTTTAGCAATATCCCTGGCCTCTAACCAACAGGCATCAGTAACATCACTCCTCTCTATCCCCACTTATGACTATCAAAATGTCTCCAGATACTGCCAATGTCCCCTAAGGGGCCTAGCCACCCCTGTTGAGAAACATCATCTAAAATGAATCAAACTGAATTAGGTAACCAAGATTTAAACTTTAAGTTTACCAACCTGTACATAGATTGCATCTCAGTGTTTGTTTTGTTCCCCTTACATTGTTATAAAGAATTTTTAAAGCAGTATGATCAAATTGCCAAATGTATGCTTATACAGAAGGGCTAACTTCTACAGATGTGTAGTATCAGAAAAATAAAAGGGGATATTGTGTCCTTAAGGTAAAAGACTAAAGAAAAATTCTAGATTCTTGAGGTAGTAAAACACTCCCCAAAGCAGAAATTTCCTGAGTCTCTTTGTTCTATATCAACTTTAAGCTGTTGGTAGGCTTATAAAATTGTACAGTCTTTTTGGAGGACCATCTGGCATTGACCTTGGTGTCAGAGGCTCCTTCTCTATATTTGGAGGAGACTCTACCAGATATCGAGCTCACTGGTGCTGAATCACAAAGGCTCAAAGCCATCTATTCTGAAGTTACAGTTGAAAGAAACTCTTATGACTATCTCCTAGAATAATAAAATTAAAGTACCACAAGCAATAAGAATTTGGACTTCTTCCAAGGAGGTCATGAATAGAGACATCTTACTTTTTATAGGGCAAGAGACTTGTAATATCATAGCCTCTGAGTGCTGAAAGGGTACAAGTCTTAGTGGATAATACAATGTGCAATTAATGATTTTCTGGAAAAGGAAAATCCACTGGTGAAAAAAGAAAGCACAAACAAATCAGCGAACAGTTAGTATTTTGACCAATCTTTCACTAGCTCCAAGACTATCATTTCAACTTAGAAAGGAATTTAATGAGAGATGTAAATCCATGAAAGAACTTCTCTGTCGGAAATTACTGAATTTTTAATGCATAGATTAAAAAATCATGCTTATCATAGAGAAATCGTTAATGACAACTTTAGTGGACATTTGCCTTTAAAAGTTATTTTGGCTGTCTAGCTATGGCATATTCATCTTCTGTTTTGGGAATCTCCCTTCTAATGAATCTTGGAACAAAGCAGGCCTATTTCCAACCATAGAGGAAGAAAATGCCAAATCCTTTCTTGTCTGGCCTCTGTGTGAGACCTAGCCTCCATCAGGCACATGGTGCCCACTGAGAGCCCAGAGCCAGTGATACGGGGGCTATGAGACTCTATAGAGATCTGTGCTGGTGGAAACAGAAGTCTCAGTTCCTTTGGGCAGATGGCATTCTGCTGCATCTGGGACTGGGGGTGTTGGTGATGTGATGGTGAACCATTACATATGAGGTTCAGAGGTCACAATGCAGTAGTGGGGACAGCAGGGGCAGGGGTCTCACCAGGCAGGCTCTGCTTCATGATTCTGGGTAGTGTTATTGGCTAAAGCCCCATGACAGTTCTTTAGTTTTTCCACTGACTCTGGGAGCCATTCCTTATGTTTTTAATAATGCCATTTTCTACATACGTCAGCTGGAGTCGGTTTTTGTTGCCTACAACTAAGAACCATGAGCAACCCAATCATTAACTTATAAGAACCACATGACGGCAATAAGAGTAGAAAATGTGTTTTCAATACAAACTACAAAATTTGGTAGTAGTAGCAGTAATAACAATAACAGTTAACATTTCTTGAGTGTTTACTCCCTGCCAAGCACTTTCTAAGATCTCCACATCTATTAAATTCTGACATCAATCTGAGAAGCAAACTGAGTCACAGGGAAGTTACCTACACAACTGGCAAAATGCAGTGTTCAGGTTTGAAATGGAGCAGGATGACCCTGGACCCATGCTTTTAATAGTTACCAAGTAAAGATCTGCCCACTTTGCTAAGAAGCTTCCTTTTTCATTGCTGTTTTAATTTTTCGTATTTCTTCAGGGAAAGAGCCTCTGTTTTTTTTTTCTTGATAATTTCTAATGCAAGAGGCTTTACCTTTTCAATGAGGAATAAAAGTGCTGCAAGTAGCACAGCTACTCAGCCAGAATAGTCTTCATTTACCACTCATCCATCCATTCAGCTAATAGTTAATAACCACCTGTGGCAGGTGGACCCCTAGAATGACCCAGCATGATCTCTGCCTCCTGGTTTTCATGTGCTTGAGTAATCCTCTCTCTTCAAAGGTAGGCTGGTCTAGAGATTTGCTTCCAAACAAAAGAATGCAGCAAAGGTGATGAGCTATCATTTCCGTGATTACTTTGCAGAAGATTGCAACTTATGTCTTGGTAGCAAAATCTCTCTGTTTCCTTGATAGAGAGCTGGCATGGAATATGCTGCCATATTGTTCCTACATGGCCAGGAACTGAGAGCAAATTCCAGTCGACATCCAGCCAGGAAGAGACCCTCATTCTAGCGGCCCTCAGAGAACTGAACTCTGCCAACAACCACTATGACTTGGAGGCAGATCTCTCCCCAGTCAGGCTTTTGGATGAGACCCCTGCCCTGCCAACATCTTGATTGTGAGACAATGAGGCAAATCTCCCAGCTAAATCAGGACCAGGATTCCTGACTCTCAGAAACTGTGACATAATAAATATGTGTGAGGTTTTTTTTTTTTTAAGCTGCTGAATTTGTGATAACCAATACAAGACTTTTTGTATGTCCAGCACTTTTTTTTTTTTTTAAACGTAGATCAGAACTCTGGCCCTGATGGAGATATAAAAGAAATGAACATGATGACTTCAGGTGGGTATGAGTGCACTGAGAAAAATAAAATCGGGTGATTTTATAGTGCTGTTCCATCCAACAGGATAGCCCTGTCTGAACACAGGACTAATTATATTAAAATAAATTAAAATGAAATAAAATGAAAATTCCAGTTCCTTTCTGCAGTAGCTATATTTCAAGCCACATGTGGCTTGGTTCATGGCTACTCTGTTGGACAGCACCAATTGTAGAACATTTCCAACATTTCCATCGTAGAAGTTCTGTTGGGCAGAGCTGTTGCAGAGAATGAGTAGGGGAATGAGGAACTTCTTTGAAATTAGAAGCTAGAGAAGGCTTCTCTGAGACAGAAGTACTTGAGATATGATCTGAAGGACAGACAAAATTCAGAGCTGCAAAGGTCAGGGGGCAGGGCACGAGGCAGAGGGAACAAGACACATAAAGCCCTTTGGGTGGAAGCCGCTGGGATGTGTTTGAAGACAGTGTGGCAGAAGCTTAGGGATACAGGAAGAGAAGAATAGTAAGTGAGGTAGGTGAGGGAAGCCAAGGGGCCAGATGGTTTAGGGTCTCATGGTCCAGGGTCAGGAGTCTGAATTGAATACTAAATGCAGTGAGAAGAACGGAAGGTCTTAAGCAGGGGAGTGACATGATGTGATTTACATTGATGTCCTCAACAGAACCCTGTGGCTTGTGTGTGGAGAGTTGATTGTTGGGTTAACAAACAATGGACTGCAGGGGAGAGGAAGACCATCTGGGAGCCTGCTCTGGTAGCTCAGGTAGCTACAGCATGACCCACGTGATTACAGCATGACCCTAGGAGAGGGATGGCTGTTGAGCTAGAGAAACAGAGAAGAGATGTCCAGCTAACAGGCCTCCATGGATTGGATGGTAGAGGGCAGGAGAAAGGGAAGAGTCAAGAATTTTTTTTCTGCAATATTGATTTGAACAAAAGATTGGATGGTGGTAGGGATGGGGAAGTCTGGGGAAAGAACATGCGTGGAAAGCAAAAATGTATGGCTCTCTTCCGACCATCTTAAATTTGGACACCCAAGTAGTGAGGAAAGTGGGTTGTTAGATATGCATCTGGAGCTCTGCCAGATTGGAACTGGATATATAAACCAGAGGCAGGGGCATAAAATATTACATAATCCATGAGACTGAAGCAGATTATGAGGAAAAGCATGAAATAGGACTGAGCCTCCAGGAAGCACCAACATTTGAAGAGGGAAAGAAAAGAGAAGAACATGATGCATATCATACCATCCATCTCAACCTTTCTTTTCTTTATTCCATAAATAACTGGATCAGTAGTAGCACAGTGAATTCTTAGGATGGGAATCACTAGATTTCTGTGCAGCAGTACCTATCTGTTCTTTAAAAAAACAAAACTCGGGGCTAGAGGTAGTAGGAGGAGGAAAAATAATTAAATTATAGGAAAGATCCAAACCACTTACTAGGTTCACCTCTCTAGTCTCATCTTTTTCCACTCCACACTCCTGGCTTACCAGACTCTAGCTACTGTGGTCCTAAGGCCCTCAATCTCGTTAATCTTTCTCACCTCAGGACCTTTGCATAGGCTCTTTTATCTGGCTGCCTCTTCCCCCCACCCTTTTTTTGACCACTGTCTATAGTAAATCTCCTTTGTTTTTCTATCTCAGCATTTTTTTTTGTTTGTTTCCTATAGAGTACTTAAATTTTACCTTATTTTATGGGGAACTTGGGTGGTTCAGTCAGTTCAACATTTCACTCTTGATCTCAGCCTGGGTCTTGGTCTTAGGGTCACAATTAGGGCCTTGCACTGGGCTCCATGTTGGCCAGGAAGCTTACTTAAGACAAAAAAACAAAAGTCAAAACAACAAGAACAACAACAATTTACATTATTTTACTTTTCTTTTTTTTTTTTTTTTAAGATTTTATTTATTTATTTGACAGAGAGAAACACAGAGAGGGAACACAAGCAGGGGGAGTGAGAGAGGGAGAAAGCAGGCTTCCCTCTGAGCAGGGAGCCTGATGCGGGCCTTGATCTGGGACTCTGGGATCACGACCTGAGCGGAAGACAGATGCTTAATGACTGAGTCACCCAGGTGTCCTTACATTATTTTACTTTTTAACTGCCTCTCTTGATAGAATATAATCTTCACAAATGAAGAAACCAATTTATGTCTTTTTTAACCCATATATCTTCAGTGCTTGGTGGTAAGTACTTGTTGGATAATATCCTCAGTGTCTAGGGGTATTTGTTGGATCAATGAATTTATTTACTGAGTGTTAGACATTAAAAGTTGCTTAAGAGTACTATTTTTTAAAATTATTTTATTTATTTATTTGACAGAGAGAAACACAACTAGAGAGGGAACACAAGCAGGGGGAGTGAGAGAGGGAGAAGAAGACTTCCTACCAAGCAGGGAGCCCAATGTGGGGCTCGATCCCGGGACTCCGGGATCATGACCTGAGCCAAAGGCAGATGCTTAACAACTGAGCCACCCAGGTGCCCCCAAGCAGTCTTATCTTATTTAAGCCACTCAAGTCTATCGTGTAGATATTTTTATTCTTATTTTACTGATGAAACTACAAGGGCCAAGAATGTTTGAAAGCTTAGTAGAACTCACAGAGTAACAAGTATAAAGGCAGCATTTGATACCAGATCTAGGTATTCTAAAGTGTGTGTAGAAGGTAGTAGGAATATGGGCAACCAGGGGAAGCAGAAACGAGGACAATATGTCTAACAATACAACTCAACAGCCAGCCAAGTGCCAGGGTCCAGGAGGACTGCTGATTTAAATAGAATCAGGGCCTGGGCTGAGTTTCAAAGGGGCAACTCTACACTGGTCGAAGAATGAGATGTGGATGGTTGAATAGAGCTGTTCAAAACTAAGCAGCAGAAGAGTGGGAACCAGAAATTCCCCCCAGAAATAGGGCACAAAGGAAACAGCCGAGTAACCCCATACTAGTTCACAGACTGGTGGGAGCAAGGAGACTCCTTTCCGTCCCTTCAAAAAAAAATAAAGGAACTGCAGATGCTAAGATAATCCGGTAGACTAGGCCCATGACTTTTTTTTTTTTTTTTAAGATTTTATTTATTTATTTGAGAAAGAGGAAGAGCACAGAGGGGAATGAGAGTGAGAAGTAGACCTGCAGCTGAACAGAGAGCCTGATGCTGGGCTTGATCCCAGGACCCTAGGATCATGACCTGAGCTGTAGGCCAATGTTTAACTGAGTCCCCCAGGGCCCGTAGGCCCATGATTTTTAGGGGCACAGTCATACCTCATATATTTTATTTATATCATGTTTCCTATTACATATTCATGAGTTTATTTGATTTGTGTGTGTCACTACAGATGCCACGAGGGCTGTTTATTGTTTGCTTTGCTCAGGTTTGTATTCCAAAGTCCGGTGTAACAGCACTAGCAGAGACTAATAAATATTTAATGAATGACTAAAACAAAAAATGATCGCAATACTAATAGGAAAGACATTGGGCATATCCTATGCACCAGACATTGTACACATATGAACTCAAAGACTGCAATAACTCTGAGATAGGAACAATTATATTTCACATTGTATAGACAAAGAAACTGAGACATGGAAAGGTTAGGAGGTCACTCGAGGTCATACAGCTAATAAATGCCAGAGTTGGGAATGCAACCCTGTTTTAGCGTTTTGTTACAGCACCTCTAAATGAATGAACCTATGCACAAATAATTGTTTGAAGGGCCACCTGGCATGTCTGCTTTTGGACAGGGAATATTCTAGGACTATTGTCAAAGCCAGCTCTTTCTGTTGAAGATGGGGATTACTGATATCCTGTCTACTGGCCTTTCATTACTTGCATGAAGGGAGCAGTTTGTTTGCAGATGACTGGATGTGCAAAGCAAACAGCTGGATGCAGCTAGAAGAGGGTAACAGTTGGCAGAGGGGCAACCAACAAGTAACAGCAGGCTTTGACTCAGGATTGTCTTGGAATATAGTTCAGGAACAGGGTAAAGGCAGAGGGAATGCGCATGGTGCATTCTAACATGTGGGTCAGATGCTAGAACTGGGAGGATTTGTAAGGTATCAATTGAACCACATTTCCTAAACACAATTTTTTTTTCAGACATAAAGATAAGAAGATACGGACAAAATAAATTCAATTATAAGTTAGCATTGAGGTGAGCACCCATCCACTGTATTTCTTGGTTATAAGAAAGCAAATTTTGGATTAAAAGAAATCTACATCTAAAAGTGTTACAACACCAGAGTACATCTAACTGTATATAGCTATAATATAAAATGTGATTGCTAATCTTACTTTATTAACAGATTATTGTGGTCTTCATTATGGTTTATGAATATTGATACAGTTTAAGGTCTAATGTCTTTAAAAATTCATTCTCCTTTTCCCATAACTATGCTCCCATTTCATAATCTATTAGTGATACTGAGAGGTTTATCTGACAAAAGTCCATTTAAATAAAATAATTTAGTCCACATTACTCTGAAATGTAAACTGAAAACAAATATTTCTTAAAAAGCAATTATGTATTTCTGTGCTTATTACTCGCTTTACCTGTATCATAAAAGTTGAGTGCTTTATGTTAGAGAAGTAATGGGGAATCATTGTTAGCTATGTTCATTGTTCTCTGTACTTGTTAGAACTAAAATGAAGTGGTAAGGAAATCTGAGCTTCAGCATTTTCATTGGATGCTTGACAAACTATGAAAATTAACATTTGAAAATTCCTTCACTCTGTTGATATTGTGTGGAAATATGAAAATATTCCAGATGGCTACATCTACAAAGAAAGTGGAAATCCTGTCAACAAATACAAAGCATAATAGTAATTAGAATGTTTCTACAAGATTTTGAGAAATACTTTGTATATGTATTATTCTTATTTAATAATTATCAGCAACTCTAGGAAATTAATGACATTACCATTTGCATTTTAGGTTTGAAAGAATAAATTTCATGGGGCACCTGGGTGGCTCATGGGGTTAAAGCCTCTGCCTTCGGCTCAGGTCATGATCTCAGGGTCCTGGGATCGAGGCCCGCATCAGGCTTTTTGCTCAGAGGGAGCCTGTTTCCTCCTCTCTCTCTGCCTGCCTCTCTGCTTACGTGTGATCTCTCTCTCTGGCAAATAAATAAATAAAATCTTTAAAAAAAAAAAAGAAAGAAGAGATTTCAGGGAATAACTTACTCACAATAGTAGATGGTTAGGTTGGAATTAGAACCCCTTTTTCTGATTTCCAATTCTGTGCAATTTTCATTACATAAAGCTGTCTTCTGAATGGGGGAAAAATTGCTGATGGATTTGGATCTCACCATCGGGCTGAAGGTGATTTTAGGATTTTTAAAAATAAGTGTTTAGTAGGTAGGTGTAGATATTTGGTTTGTTGTTTAGGAAAATCATCAGAAGTGAAATGAGTCCTTCCCAGTGCAGATATTTTTTATGCTTCCCAGGTAGGAGATACAGAATCATAATCCCGATCCTTCCTTCCTCAGTGATCAGCAGTCTCTATGAAGCATGGTACTTTGCCTAAACTCTGGAGACAAACCTGGGATCCAATCTCAGTTGTGTCTCCTCCTACCTAAGGCACATTGGACAAGTGAATTCACTCTTCTAAAACCCAGTTTCTTCCACTGTAGAACATGGATGAATAAAATACATGTGTGCCAACATTATTTATGAAGGCAAAATAGTTCCTGCGAGATACCCAACAAACTGCAGTAGGAACATTATTAGCAATTATCTTAATGTCCCATGTTTAAGGGCTAAGATGTCTCCAAAGAGAGTAAAGGAGTGCATGTGAAATATCTTAATAGCTTACACATTAAGATGTGATCTCAGTAAAACTAAACTTGGCCCAAGTCCAATCTGAGGAGAGGTATTGGTACTATAACTTGTAAACTTTCTGAAGATACGAATTAAATTATTTTGTTTCATGGCTTGCGTAAGTAAACTTATTTTTGACCCAATGAATATGGTGACTGTAAGCTTCTGAAAGTCTCCCCTGACACGCTGACAATAAGGTGAAGCATGTGGCTGGTTTGTGGCTGAAAAGATGCAGAGGACAATTCGTGTAAGGTGTGGGAGGTTCCTATAAAATTCTGGGCATTTGCCAGTATGGACTTCTTGGCATCAATGTTGGGACCATTTTGAGTGACTGCCAAGCTACTGAAAGTATCATAAAGAGCTTCAGCAAGATTGAGGGCAATAGATTAGTTTCTACCATGGTTAATTAGCTGAAACTAGTTTTAGGAAATGGACATTACCTAGAAATTGTTGCAATGAGTATTTTGTACTCACTGATTTACATAAACATCCCTATATTATTTATTAATAGAAGAAATTTGCACCATTGATTTCCTGGTAGGTTTCTAGGTGTGCTTATTATTTGAACCCAAAGATCCCTTGTAGTTCTATCTGTAGATGTTGGAGAATATCTGCTTCATGACAATGTAGTTTCTCCGAGAGAGCCCTGACCTTTAGGCATTCATGGATCCATTTAAACCCAGTTAATCCTGAGCCGGGGCCCTGGGATGTGGGTGGAGGGAGTTGCATTTGGAATTTCCAGGCTGATCTGTATTGCTCTCATATGCATGAAATGTTTAGAATTCTGCTTCTCTAAATAATCTCGTTCTTTAGCCTGGAGACCTGGATCAACTGGAAAAACCTTCCATAGGTTGAAATGGCACAAAAGGCAACTGTTAGTTGCTCAGAGGGAGTCTTCTTTATTTTCTCTGTAGGTAAAATACGCTTTCTGGGAAACGGACATACTTTGAACCATTCTCATTGCTTGTCAGAGTCCGTTGAAAAGCATCACATTTGACATCACATGTTTGGGTCTGGTTGGGATTTGAGGATGTTAAAAGAAACTAGAGCATATGGAAAATGGCTGAGAAGTTGGCATAGAAAATGTTTAGTTTGGGCAAGGGACCTAGGGTTATGATCACTGTCGTGAAGCAATTGCAGTATAGTTCTTCATATAGATGCAGACCACAAATCTAGAAACAATGACAAGAAATTGTCTTTGGGACCCAAGTATAACTTCTATACGATGGTAAAACTCAGGGAAGAGTGGGCCCTTTGAGAGCTAGAACACAGTTAGCAATCTGTCACTGCTTGGATGATCTTGTTCTAGGAGTGCTAGCAAAGTAGCTTTCCATCAGCACACAAGCTTGGATTGGTTGACTTCCTAAGATTTATTTTAAATCTAAGATGCTATGATTTCATAATCTTTAAAAATAATTTCTCAAAAGAGATGCCCTGACAGCTTACCGTGTAACATGGATTACGTCCTGCCCCCTGTCTGGCTCTAGATACCTAATCTGCAAAATGAGAGGACTGGACACTACAGCAGGAAGGAACACGCTTTGGCCCTTGGGCTGCATCCAGCCTCAAATGTGAAGAAGAAAGATCAGAAGCTGCCACCACGTCTTCCCTCTTGACTATGTTCAGTGGTTAATGTTTTAGTTGTTTATAAATCAGCACCGATCTTCTCTTTTACATTGACAACAGTCATTCAAGTGGATAATCCAAGTTGTAAGAATGATTTTCTCCCATTAGGTGCAATGATGCCATTTTTATTTGGCAGGGAAACAACAACATGATCTGGAAAATCTGATTTTTCTTTTTTAATTGGTCCTTAGACAAAACCGGTTGACTTCCATTGGACTAGCTGATGTTTATGAGGTCTGCATCCTAATTCCCTCATCATTCTTAGAATAATAGATTCTAAGGTCACAAATTTGAAATTGTTGACATAGAAAGCTTGTTCCACTAGATCAGTCATTTTTTCCCCTCAGAATAGAGCAGTGGCTGAATTTCAGGACACGTTATGGGAGAAACGGAGGCAATTTCTTTTCTCGTTGTAGGAGGGAATACATCTCTCAGAGCACAGAGGAGAGAAAATCAAATTTAATGGGTGCTCAAACTCCTTTCCAAAGTACTTACTTTCTCAGCCAGCAGAATCACCTCCTCTCTAAATAGATGTCCTGGTAATAACAGCTTTTACACAGGAAGCAATGATTGTTTCTAGTAGACATAGCTAACGATTAGACACTAGATTCTGAGTTCCAGGAGAATGAAGTCCTCCCCACTATATCTCTAGGGAGTAACAGAATTTGGCAGTGAGCAAAAAAACCTCAGTATTTTGGCTAATGAGTAAATGAAATAAATGGGCAACTGAGTGGATCATTTTTTATCTTTTCCCATCTACACTTCTAATGGTGAGAGAGCCCCCTGCTGGAAGAATGGATATTACACAAGCTCTTGAGCTGTGTGCCATGTGCTGAAAATATTTCAGGTAATCACTCATGTTTTTTGACCAGGTAACAGAAAAAGGGTGGCACCTTATTGGACAGAATATTGTAAAAATCTCTGTGAAGAATCACTGGACAGAACAGGAGTCGGTTTGCAGTAATTGGCCATATTATAGATCAAACAATGGTCTTCACAACAACTTCATATACTGACATTTTTGATATGAACTTACAAACCTATAACTTGTCACATGAGTGATACAAGCAGCCATGAGCATCATGGTCAAGTGAAATTCATAGGTCAGCCTGATATATATATATATGTATATATATACATACATACATATATTTGTGTAGCACAAATTTATATATATTTATACATATATTTATATGTATATTTATATAACTATACATATATACACATAAATCTTCATGCTGCATAATAATTATATAAATGTTCAACAATCTGTGAAAATTACTAGATATTACTTTCTACGGAATCAGGACAAAATGTTATAGTTTTCTTTTTCATTATTCACAATGCAAACCGCGAATCCTTTTTACACATGCAGTCTGACACATGCTGGCACACTCTCTCAGTCTGGAACTCCCCTCTCAGTTCTTACAGTTCCTTGTGCCCCTGCCTTCCTCCTGTGTTCCATTGCACAAGCTCACTTCTGCCCAGGGGTCCGTAATCCGCATCCGAGTGTTTCTTCTTCGGCTCTGCTCTGGGTTCCCTGGATGCCAGAGTGCTAAAAGAGGGACGGGGCCGAGAAAGTGGGAATGACCTTTCCAGAAAGTAAAAGCACTGTCAGCACACTTTGGGAGGAGGATGGGGCAGAAGAGACTGAGACAGCAGTTTCTACCATGGGGGGACGGGGTGGAAACACAGTGAGATGAGGTACAGGCCCTGGCAGCTTGGAGACTCGGTTCTGAGTGAGGAGAGAGAAGCATTGGGAGAATGGTTGCAGAGAGCTTCTCACCAGGGAATGGAGGAAATAGTCATAGGGTTGAAAAGTATCTGGAAGCAGGGGCTGACAACCAGGAGAGCTCCAGGTTCCTTCAGGTGTTAGGAAAACATCCTCTTTTATCAAAAGCCCACAGGAAGAGACCTTTGCCAACCAGCAGATGCTTACACCCGTGGTCTTCAAAGTGGGCTGCAGACTGGAATCACCTGAGGAATGTTAAAAACTCCGGATGTTTCCTATTCTCAAGGAAGGAGGCATGCTTAGCTGGCTCTTGATCTCAGGGTTGTAAGTTCCAGCCCATGTTGGGTGTAGAGATCACTTAAAAATAAAATCTTTTTTTTTTGAGATGAAAAGTAATGTTTATTAATTGTCTTAACTGACTTTTCTTCCTATTGGGCCTCATCTTTGAAAGGAGTCTAAATAAAAATCATAGCCTCTGCTTTTATTCTTCTTCTTCTACAGATGCATCTATGGTGTCATATATTTGTGGCTGCCTTCTTGAATCACAGGTAATTGAGTATGTGGGTCCTCATTTACAACAACAAGCACAGTCTCATTTAATATATTGGTTTTCTTCATAACATTTTCACAGGAGTTCCCAGAGGTGGTCTTCCTTCAGTCTCCACTTGATGCCACTTCTTGCTGATACTACCTGCTCTATATTATCATGGGCGCCTGGGTGGCTCAGTCTGTGAAACCTCTGCTTTTGGCTCAGGTCATGATCCCAGCATCCTGGGATTGAGCCCAGCATCTGGCACAGGCTTGGTGGGGAGCCTGCATCCAAAAATAAAATCTTTAAAAAAAAAGAGAGAGAGAGAGAGGAAACATGAATGTCAGGGAGTAAGTAAAGAAACAAAACAAGGGAACCCCAGACAGACTCCCACGGCTCCATGGTTAACTCTCTACTCTTTTCAGTTGGATGCCAATCATCATTTCTGCTGCTACTGTTAACACATTTATATCTATATCCATATCTATATAGGTGATCTTTAAAATATGTAATGAGGGCGCCTGGGTGGCTCAGTTGGTTTAACGACTTGCCTTCAACTCAGGTCATGATCCTGGAGATCCGGGATCGAGTCTCACATCAGACTCCCTGATCGGCAGGAGGCCTGCTTCTCCCTCTCTCAGTTCCTCTGCTTGTGTTCCCTCTCTGACTGTGTTTCTCTCTGTCAAGTAAATAAAATCTTAAAAAAATAAATAAAATATGTAATGAATATTTAAAGGATTATGCACAGAAAGATCAAACTAGAAATAATCAGAATCTTCCTGAAGAAAGTATGCATTCTCTCTCTTCATGTGCATAAATAGGGATGTACGCTATATTGATCTATGTACATATTTATAGATATATCTATTACAGTATATAGACAAGTACATTCATATCCATATACATGTACTGTGTGTGTGTGTGTGTGTGTGTGTGTGTGTGTGTGTGTGTATTTATCCCCTCTGGGCAATATTTTAAATCTACCTCTGGGTGAGTTGGCTTTTCCTGCCTGGTAAGGCAGCCTATATCTTTTTCCCTTCCCTAACTGTAACATGTTACATCTTAATTTCCTTCACGCAGCTCCTTGGGAACATAGAAATAAAACCCTCAGAAACATACCAGATGTTCCTTGACATGACCACATTCTTAGAGAAGGTGTGAAGGCAGAGTCTTCTCCTGTGAGCCCGACCAGATGGAGAGTGTGAGCAGGGAGGGACACTTGTGATGGGTCACTGCAGGAAGAATAGTGTGGTCATTAGAAGGCTGGCACCTTCCTTTCAGTCATGCCTAAAACTTACGCAGAAATATTAAGACTTCTTATGAACTGTGATTACATTGTATTTTAATTTTAATTCAAAGTTCCTTTTAAATTCCATTTCTTTGGTACCATCTTACTTTTTTTCTCTCTTTAAGGAAACATCATTTCCAACTAACCTGCTACAGTTCTTCAAATGATTTCCTTCAAATATATTATGGGAATGAAAAAAAAACCCCACTAAATAGTATAGCTCTATTTTTTAGCTCTTACCTCAGGTGTCTGAACAGTTTCGATGAGCTTTCTACTCACCTGGTTAGTCTAATTCAATACAAAACAGGAAATCAATTATACAAACTCTTTCCTAAAAGACAACAAAACAGATGCTTGATTTTAAATGCATATAAATGTTAACATATTTGATACTATCCGGGTATTTTAATAAAACAATTATAATCAGTATATTAAAATAGCATTTGACATATAATACATTTTGATAATGTTATATGTTGATATTACAGCTGGCTGCTTCATCTCTATACAAAACCTATTGCTGCATTTGTTTCATGTTACAAGCAATAGTGGGGTTAAATATCCTCTTCTGGAACTTTGACTTCATAATTTAATTCTCTGGAAGAATGAATACATAGGTAGTTGTCTGCCAAGTATGCCAAGAGAGCATCAACAGTGATATCTGACATATTCAGAACATTGTTATAAGCCAATTCACTAATAAAAGTTATATCAAGAACCCCAATAGCAAATGGATTTGTGAATTATGCTTCTTGGGAAACTCAAAAGCTTAAATGGTTTATGGAAAAACAAATGAGAGAAGAACCCAATCTACCTTGACTAGAAGTGCAGTCATTGTGGCTTAATTTCCATGTGATCACATCTTTGTCAAGAGGTCCTAAAAGCTTTTAAGGGCAAGATGGCTGAAGTCCAGGTGACCCTGTTGCAAAGGGTTCCCCGAAGTGAGCTGAATACCTGCAGGAACACTGCAAAAACACTGTGAGCACCCATGAAATCAGCCTGAAATGTAATATTTCACACTTCTGGATCTCTATGGGGGAAGAAGAGCATCAGCAAAGAGGTAAAATGGAGTGGGAAGTGATATCCAGGTGATTTCCAAGAGTGGAGTGATATCCAAGGACAAAGGAACGTGGGGGCGGAAGCCCACAGAGGCGACCCATTGGAAAGCAATACCCCAGCACTTTAACAACAGCAAATTACGGTCTGATTAAAAGCAGGCAAAAAGAGAGAGCCTGAGAGGCAACCAAGGAAAGCTGACTGCCGTTGACACGGATGTAAATCTGCGGAGAGAAAGCGCTCCCTGGTGCGGTGCGAGAGAACAAGGTAGAGCAGAGTATCTTTAAAACTGCCACTTTTTTTCCCCACCGCTTTTTTCCACCCCTTGGGCCAGGGGCGCGGCCCCCAAAGGGAGGGGATTTTGCAGACTTGCGTGCCAACTGTGGTGCCGCGGGATCTCAGTCCTTCCTACATGGGGGTCACCACAGACTCCCTGGGCAGAGACAAGTTCGGAGGACCCGAAATCAGTTGTGGTTTCTGTGGCGCAGGAGCAAAATGACAGGCGGGGGCTTCAGGCACCAATCTGACCAGCAGCTGCGGGGGCACCCGGTTGTGACAAGTGGTCAAAGGGGAAGATACAGGGAGAGGCTGTGAGCCCTGCACCATCCAGAGAGGAGCTGGCTGAGGCTCTCTCTGGGAAGGAGGTCTGGGTACAGACATCTTGCTCTGGCCTGACTTTCTGAAAAGCTGCAAAAAGCCTCAAAAGAACAAATCCTCCAGAGAACAAAAGCCTGAAAACTTGGTTGCCATGGAGCCCAGCCCCTAGGAAGGGGGCGGGGACTCACCCAGGTAGAAGGGACTGAAAAACAGCGCTGCAGGCCCCGCCCCCAGAAGGCAAGCCGGAAGAACAAGAGGACAACACCCAAAACCCCAGCATGGGGGTGGGGGAAAGGCAACATATTAAGCTCCTGGTGCTACCCTAAAAGCTATATACTTTATAGATACAGTTTTTCACTTTATTTTCTTTTTTAAAACTTTTTTCTATTTTTAAGTTTTCACTTTAAATTTAAAATTCATTCTCACGGTTTTGTTCTTTTAATTTTTAACCCACTGATTATTACAATGTGATACTTAATACAACACTCTCCATAATAACTTTTTACCTTGAAATTTTTTCAAACACATACCTGTGTTTTCTGTTGTTATTGTTGCTTCTTTGTTTGTTTGTCTTTTCTGTTTTTCCCCCTTTTTTTCTCTCTTCTGTCCTTTATTCTTTTTTCTTTTAAATATATAGTTATAAGCTTCAAGGTAATCCTTCATTCCTGTTCAATACTACTCTTATATACAAACCAGTTTTAATCTCTCTATATATTTAGAAAGTGGATTTCTAACAATAATGAGACACACCCAGGAGGATACGAAATACTTTCCTTGCCCAAAAGGAGGGTTTGCACTCACCTTACCACCCTATTCTTGTGTCAGTGTTTCTGTGTAATTGTTTTTGTCTTTGTAATATTTAAATACTGGTCTTGGGGGTTATTCAGGTTGGGCTTAGCTTTTTGATTTCTTCAACTTTCTTTACTCTTGATGGTCTTTTTCTTTACTCTGTTGTAGTTTTGTACCATATAAATCCTACCATTGGGGCCCATTCTGGTCGGGTTTGTTCCTTGCTTCTTTTCTCTTCTTCTCTCTCTTTTTTCTTTCTTCTTCCTTTTTGGTGGTGACTTCTGATTGCTCTGAAACCTTCCAATGAGCAATTCACCTGGATAGTGGTTGATATATTCAGCTATACATCCCCTCAAGTGCCCCTTGCCAAAATTACTTGGAGGAGGAACAACCAACAGAAGAAAAACCCAGAGACTGCAACCCCTGTCACAGAATTATTAGAAATGAACATAAATAATATGACAGAAATGGAATTCAGGGTAGCAATCATCCAAGCAATGGTTAAGTTGGAAAAGAACATTAGTGACAAGATAGAAGTTCTAATGACAGAAGTGAAAGCTGAACGGGTAGAGGTTAGAAAGGCTATTAATGAGATGCAATCTAATTTAAATATGCTAACAGCTAGAGTAGGTGAAGCCAAAGATCCTATGAGTGATTTAGAAGACAGATGGGGGGCACCTGGGTGGCTCAGTTGGTTAAGCAACTGCCTTCAGCTCAGGTCATGATCTTGGAGACCCGGGATTGAGCCCCACATCAGGCTCCCTGCTCGGCGGGAAGCCTTGCTTCTCCCTCTCTCACTCCCCTGCTTGTGTTCCCTCTCTGGCTGTATTTCTCTCTGTCAAATAAATAAATAAAATCTTAAAAAAAAAAAAAGAGGACAGATGGATTAAGAAGGAGGAGCAAGAGAAGGCTTGGAACAAACAGCTAAAATTCCATGAAAATAGAATTAGGGAAATAAATGATGCCATGGAATGCTCCAATATCAGAATTATTGGAATCCCTGAAGGAGTTGAGAGGGAGAGAGAAGTCTAGAAGATATAGTTGAACAAATCATGGATGAAAAATTTTCCTAATCTGGGGAATGAAACAAGTGTTCATGTCCTAGAGGCAGAGAGGACGCCTCCCCCCAAGATCAATGAGGTCAGAAAAACCTCCAGGCACATCATTGTGAAATTCATGAATCATAAAATCAAAGAATATGTCTTAAGGGCAGCTGGGGGAAGCAATCCCTTACGTACAGAGGGAGGACCATCAGAATAACGTCAGACCTATCCACAGAAACCTGGCAAGCCATAAAGGGATGGCAAGACATATTCAGGAAATTATATGAAAAAAATATGCAACCAAGGATAATGTACCCAGCAAGGCTGACTTTCAAAATGGAAGAAGAGATAAAGAGCTTTAAGGACCGCCAACGTCTAAAAGATTATGCAACCACCAAGCCAGCACTACAAGAAATACTAAGAGAAACGAACCCAAGAGTGACACAGAACAGAAATTTACAGAGGTAATCTATAGAAACATGAACTTCACAGGCAACATGATGTCAATAAAAACGTATATATCAATAATCACTCTCAATGTGAATGGTCTAAATGCTCCAATAAAAAGGCACAGGGTTGCAGACTGGATAAAACAACAGGACCCATCCATATGCTGTTTACAAGAGACACACTTAGAATCTAAAGACACTTCCAGATTGAAAGTGAGGGGATGGAGGACCATCTTTCATGCCAATGGTCCTCAAAAGAAAGCCGGGGTAGCGATTCTCGTATCAGACAAATTAGATTTTAATCTAAAGATTGTAGTCAGAGACACAGAAGGACACTACATCATTCTCAAAGAGTCTATACACCAAGAAGATCTAACAATTGTAAATATTTATGCCCCCAACATGGGAGCAGCCAACTACATAAGCCAACTGTTAAGCAAAATAAAGAGTCATATTGATATGAATACATTAATTGTAGGAGATCTTAACACTCCACTCTCAGCAATGGAGAGATCATCTAACAGAAAATCAAACCAGATGGATCTCACAGATATATTCAGAACATTCCACCCTAAAACAACAGAATACTCATTCTTCTCAAGTGCACATGGAACTTTCTCCAGAATATACCATATACTAGGTCACAAATCAGGGCTCAACCAATATCAGAAGATTGAGATTATTCCCTGCATATTCTCTGACCACAATGCTGTGAATCTAGAACTCAACCACGACAACAAGTTCAGAAGAAAATCAGACACTTGGAAGCTAAAGACCATCCTGCTCAAGAATCTTTGGATCAACCAGGAAATCAAAGAAGAACTTAAACACTTCATGGAAACCAATGAAAATGAAGATACATCAATCCAAAACCTATGGGATACAGCAAAGGCAGTTCTAAGGGGGAAATACATAGCCATCCAAGCCTCACTCAAAAAAAATTGAAAAATCCCGAATACACCAACTCTCATTACACCTTAAAGAACTGGAAAATCAATAAAAAATTAAACCAACCCCACACACTAGACGGGAAATAAGATTAGAGCAGAGATCAATGAATTAGAAACTAGAGATACAATAGAACACATCAACAAAACTAGAAACTGATTCCTTGAAAGAATAAGATCGATAAACCATTGGCCAAACTAATCCAAAAGAAAAGGGAGAAGACCCAAATTAATAAAATTATGAATGAAAGGGGAGAGATCACGACTAACACCAAGGAAATAGAAACAATCATTAGAAATTACTATCAACAGTTATATGCCAGTAAGTTTAACAACCTAGAAGATATGGATGCATTCCTGGAAACCTATAAACTTCCAAGACTGAAACAGGAAGAAATTGACAATCTGAATAGACCTATATCTAGTAGCGAGATTGAAGCAGTGATCAGAAACCTCCCAAAAAACAAGAGCCCACGACCTGACAGATTCCCTGGGGAATTATACCAAACATTCAAAGAAGAAATAACACCTATTCTCCTGAGGCTGTTTCAAAAAATATAAACAGAAGGAAAACTTCCAGACTCTTTCTATGAAGCCAGCATTACTCTAATCCCCAAATAAGACAAAGACTCCATCAAAAAGGAGAACTTCAGGCCAATATCTCTGATGAATATGGATGCCAAGATTCTCAACAGGATCCTTGCTAACAGGATCCAACAACACATTAAAAATGTTATCCACCATGACCAGGTGGGATTTATCCCAGGGATGAAAGGGTGGTTCAACACTCACAAATCAATCAACATGATAGAACAAATCACTAAGAGAAGACAGAAGAACCACATGGTACTTTCAATTGATGCAGAAAAAGCATTTGACAAAATACAACATCCGTTCCTGATTAAAACTCTTCAAAGTATAGGGATAGAGGGAACATTCCTCAACCTCATAAAGTCTATCTATGAAAAACCCACAGTGAATATCATTCTCAATAGGGAAAAACTGACAGCCTTCCTTCTGAGATCAGGAACAAGACAAGGATGCCCACTCTCACCACTATTGCTCAACATAGTGTTAGAAGTCCTAGCAACAGCAATCAGACAACAGAAAGAAATAAAAAGTATTCAAATTGGCAAAGAAGAAGTCAAAGTCTCTCTTTGGGGGCACCTGGGTGGCTCAGTTGGTTAAGCAACTGCCTTTGGCTCAGGTCATGATCCTGGAGACCCGGGATCAAGCCCCACATCGGGCTGCCTGCTCAGCGGGAAGCCTGCTTCTCCCTGTCTCACTCCCCCTGCTTGTGTTCCCTCTCTGGCTGTGTTTCTCTCTGTCAAATAAATAAAATCCTTAAAAAAAAAAGTCTCTCTTTGCAGATGACATGATACTCTATATGGAAAACCCCAAAGACTCTACCCCCAAACTACTAGAACTCATACAACAATCTGGTAATGTGGAAGGATACAAAATCAATGCACAGAATCAGTTGTGTTCTTATACACTAACAATGAAAGTATAGAAAGGGAAATCAGAGAATTGATTCCATTTACTATAGCAACAAAAACGATAAGATACCTAGGAATAAACCTAACCAAAGAAGTTAAGGATCTGCACTTGAGGAACTACAGAACATTCATGAAAGAAATTGAAGAAGACACAAAAAGATGGAAGAGCATTCCATGCTCATGGATTGGAAGAATAAACATTGTTAAAATGTCTATACTGCCCAGAGCAATCTATACTTTCAATGCCATTCCGATCAAAATTCCACCAACATTTTTCAAAGCATTGGAACAAACAATCCTAAAATTTAAATGGAACCAAAAAAGGCCCTGAATTGCTAAGGAATTGTTAAAGAAGAAAAACAAAGCTGGGGGCATCATGTCACCTGATTTCAGGCTTTATTACAAAGCTGTGATCACCAAGACAGCATGGTACTGGCACAAAAACAGAAAAATAGACCAACAGAACAGAGTAGAGAGTCCAGACATGGACCCACAAATCTATGGTCAAATCATCTTCGACAAAGCAGGGAAAATTATCCAGTGGAAAAAACACAGTCTCTTCAATGGATGGTGCTGGGAAAATTGGACAGCTATGCATAGAAGAATGAAACTAGATCATTCTCTTATGCCACACACAAAGATAAACTCGAAATGGATGAAAGACCTCAACGTGAGGGGCATACATCAAAATCCTGGAGGACAAGATAGACAGTAACCTCTTTGACATTGGCCACAGCAACTTCTTTCAACATCTCCAAAGGCAAAGGAAACAAAAGCGAAAATGAACTTCTGGGACTTCATCAAAATAAAAAGCTTCTGCACAGCAAAGGAAACAGTCAACAAAACAAAGAGGCACCCCACGGAATGGGAGAGGATATTTGCAGATGACATTACAGACAAAGGACTGATATCCAAGATCTATAAAGAACTACTCAAACTCAACATCCAAAAAGATGAATACATCAAAAAATAGGCAGGAGACATGAAGAAGCACTTCTCCAGAGAAGACATACAAATGGCTAACAGACACATGAAAGTGTTCATCATCACTAGCTATCAGGGAAATTCAAATCAAAACCACCCGGAGATACCACCTTATACCAGTCAGAATGGCCAAAATTAACAAGTCAGGAAACAACAAATGTTGGAGAGGCTGCAAGAGAAAGGGGAACCCTCTTACACTGTTGGTGGGAGTGCAAGTTGGTGCAGCCGCTTTGGAAAACAGTGTGGAGATTCCTTAAAAAATTAAAGATAGAGCTACACTATGACCCTGCAATTGCACTACTGGGTGTTTACCTCAACGATACAGATGTAGTGAAAAGAAGGGCCATATGTACCCCAATGTTCATAGCAGCAATGGCCACAATTGCCACACTGTGGAAAGAGCCAAGGTGCCCTTCAATAGATGAATGGATAAAGAAGATGTGGTACATATATACAATGGAATATTACGCCTCCATCAGAAAGGATGAATATCCAACTTTTGTAGCAACTTGGACTGGACTGGAAGAGATTATGCTGAGTGAAATAAGCCACGTAGAGAAAGTCAAGTATCACATGGTTTCACTTACTTGTGGTGCATAAGGGGTAATATAGAGGACAGTAGGAGAAGGAAAGGAAATGGGAAGTAGGGTAATTCGGGGAGGGATATGAAACATGAGAGACTTTGGACTCAGAAACAAACTGAGGGTCTTGGAGGGATGGGGTTGGGGGGATGGGAGAGCCTGGTGGTGGGTACTGAGGGCACGTATTGCATGGAGCACTCGGTGTGGGGCATAAACAATGAATCCTGGAACACTGAAAAAATAAAATATATATGTTAAAAAAATTTCCTTAAAGGCAAGGATAGAAGTGAAAATGGGATTTAGGATTATAGATTTGATAAACAAACTCCAGTGTATCAGAGACTTTATCCTTCATCTTTGTACTACTTGGTTTGGTTCTGGTTCTGATACAACTCCCACTGTCTAAGTTTCCTATGCAAACTCAGTGTTAGTGTCACAGAGCAAGACTGGAACTGCTTGATTCCATATGCAGACTCAAGGGAATATTTTCAGTCTTTCAGTAAGGATATACTATCTTAGCATGTCTGCTCTCTGCCTAAACTCCAGGTGCGTCTTTAATTTGGATAAGGTAAGAAATCGTCTGAGTAGTTTTGGGCTAAGAAAAGTTCTCCATCAAGGGATTCTCCCATCAGTCTCTAGGAGCAGCGAATGAGCATGTCTGACTCAGTACAACTTGTAACTGGGGAGGGAAAATTATCCCAAAGTATATTTTCTAATACTGAGGGGTGAGTAACGTCTTTCTCATTCAGCTTTCCTCATACCCAAATGTTCAGAATGTTACTCAGGTGATAGCCACTGTGGTAAAATAGAAAGTTATTTTTAGCTAGATGACCCTCTTAGGTAGTTCTTCTCATGGGAAATCAAAATTGTGCTTGCTGAAGTCTTGGGGTTACTCACCTGGGCTTGAGTAAAGCCCAGAGTTCTCAAACATAGTGATGTCTTCCAACCACAAGTATTGATGTATATTATTTTGTTAAAATACTGACTAAATGTGACTATAGAACCAGATACAAACACTTTATGCTTATAGCTTTATATAACTGCAATCCAAATCAAATTTGCAAGCTAATTATGTATAACCTATAAAACCAGTAAAATCCAATCCACAACATTTATTTAATGCTGATTTGTTAAAACTGAAATCACCTTGCATTATGTGAATATGGTACTTGTGCAGGGTAAATCTCAGAGGCTACTGCTTGTTATTCAAGATGGGTCCTTTCACAATCACTATCTGTCTTGCAGTAGGGCTCAGAAATAATTCCACATGCCAGCCAGAATAAATATTAAACAGACTTTATTGGGGGGCACTTATAAGACAAAGGTCAGCAAGAAGAAAGATATATGGTTGCGTCTGGAGGGAGCTGGGTTAGATCAGCAAGCTTTGCTGGACATGCTGTAGATGTATGTTTGAATGAAGATACTTTGCTCCCATTGCTTTCCCTTTTTATAGTTAAACACAACAAAGTGGTCATGTTAAATGTGAGACAAATATTCTACTCAAACTCTTGGGATATCTGGATTTGGAACCCATTGTTTAAAGAGTTGTCTGGAAATCTCAGTTACGTGAGGATATAGAGGACCCCTGTAGAATTGGCTTTGGGTGCAGACTTTCCTGTTGGAGGAGGGTAGCCATCAAACCGGTTGGATGCAGTGCCAACTGGCTTTTAATCCAGGCAAACTATACTGTGTTTATTGTCCAGGAATTTTTTAAAGGGGAAGTTTCTTCTGGATTCTTTCTATCCTTGGGCATGGTCCCAGTTTCCATCTCATTTAGTTTTCAAGGCAACTGGTGAGGTAGTCTTCCTGTCATTTTGCAGGAAACAAGGTTCACAGAAGCTTCATGAAGCTCTGCCTGGGCTTAAGAACTCACTCTGGATTTCCTGGATTGCCCTATTCTCCTCCCCTACTCAGGCAGAGTTAGGAGTTGTACACAAGCCAGTGATACTACCAGCAACTTAAAGCTTTTTAGGAAGATTATGTCATAGGTGACAAGGGCACTGCATGTCTACGTCCTCCTCCCCAAATTCATATATTGTAGCCCTAATCCTCAATGTTGTGGCATTTGTAGGTGGGCCTTTGGGAGATAATAATGCTTAGATAAATTCATGAAGGTGAAGCCCTCACAACAAAATTAATGCTGTGTAAGAAGAGAATAGAGAGCTTGCACCTTCTTTCTCTGCCATGTCAGGACGCAACAAGAAGGTGGCCATGTGTAAGCCAATAAGAGAGCTCTCGGCAGGACCTGACCATGCTTTCACTTGACCTTGGACTTCTCTATATCTGTTGTTTTAGCTACCCCATCTATGGTATTTTGTTAGCAGCCCAAGTGGACTAGATGTTTATGCTTTCTATTGGATGTTTAGGCTAAGCTATGTTGTTGGATATTTAGTAGTGTGAGGGAGAGTAAAGAAGTAGGCTGGTTGGCCCAGAAAACCTGACTGATGAAATTAGGGGATTTTTTTTTTTCTGGGCCAAGTCTGTTAAGGTTTTCTCACCTTAATGAGGTGTCATTGTCAGTTACACATGCCTTTAATGTGTAACTGACACATTATGATGTGATTTTATGATATGAAGACAAATGATATGAAGACAAATGTTGAAGATCCAAAAGAAGAATACAACCTGATAATGTGATGTTGGGGGAACTTGCAAGGTCTTCTAATGATTTGGTCCATCCTGTGGAATACATCGACGTCAGACAATGTTAAACTAGAGGGGCTTGATATATACTAAAATAGAAGCCTATTTTGTGCTTGTAATTGAGACCTGGATCTCTGCTAGTAATTTTGTTAGTGATATATGAGTCAGAGGAGAATACAATTCTCTTCTAAAGCTATATTAAGGATAGAGTGCTGACACCGGGGGAAAAAGACTGTGTCAGTAGATAAATACAATGCAGACACAAAGAATTGATGTATATGGTACCCTATTATAATAGATATTGTACTCAGTACTCTATTATAATAATCAGTAGCTCTCTGGCCTACTGATGCTTAGGAAAACATACTACGAAATAGCCCCTTAAAATGGATGTATTAGTTGAGATATTGCTTCTCAAAATTTAGACTCACCTGCTCCCTATAGAATAGAAGATACACAGGGCTTAGGACCGAATATTTAACCAATGAAAAACAAAGACAATTTCATGTATGCTTCAGTTGACAATTGCAGATGCTGTTTTTATAGTCTATTATAGTTGTGAATTTGTTTGCAAAATATTTGTAGTAATTCTTCAGATTGGGGTAAGGGGAAGAGCATATGGAGTTTGAAGGCCCTTCTTACATATCAGTCTTTCTAAGATTTAATTTTTTAATCTTCAAAATAGGAGGAGTCATAATACCTACATCTCAGGGCTGCCTGGATGGCTCAGTCGGTTAACTATCTGACTTTGGCTTGGGTAGTGGTTTCAGGATCCTGGGATTGAGCCCTGTATGGGGCTCTCTGCTTAGAGGGGAACCTCTTTCTCCCTTTCCCTCTGCCTCTCCCCCGCAGTCTTGCTCTCCCTCTCTCACTCACTCTCTCTCAAATAAGTAATTAAAATCTGTAAAAAAAAGCACCTATATCTCAGGATTGTAAGAGTTAAATAATATAGCATATTTGTAAAGTAGCCTAAAAAATACTAAACAGGCATTATATACCCATAAAAATATTTTCCTTCCAAATTGGAAAATTCAACACAAAAAATAAGAGGTCTTGTTACCAATAATAGATGAAGAAATGGATAGCTAATTAGCATGGAAATGTAAGCAGAGGGAAAGTAATCCAGGGACTAAGCTAGAAGGAAGCTTAAGAGATCTCATCAGCCAGAGTCAGGCAGAAAAAGTTAATCAGTAGAGAAATTAGTTGCCTGCCTGGAAATCAGTTTGGAAAAAGAGATGGGGACACTGAACAAGGATCTGGAAGCAGTGGAGTCTTCTTTGCACCTGGTTCAGATGTGAGGGCACCTAGAATACAGCAGTGCATGGAGAAGTCCTTTGGTAGCCAAGAAGACTGAGATCTCAACGGAAGTAGTGTTCTCTGCCAGGGGAGCTGGCCGGTGCAGGTGGGCAGGGGCCTAACTTGCATTAGTGCTCCCACTCACCTACCTCCCCTCTCCATACATAAATTCTTAGTAAAAAGCAAGTTTGCTCTGCAAATAAAGCCTAAAGAAGGTCTCTGTTCCATCCAGATTGACTAAGTCCTTCACATTTAGTTCTTGAGTTCATTATAGAAGAAGAAAAATAGCACAGTACCTAGCACATGATAGGTACTCACTAGATAAACACTGAATATATGGCAGAATGTAAAGAAGACAAAAACAAGGTGTGTGGCATTGGAGAAATAACATTTATTGACTGCCTCTTTTGCATTGCTTTACTTATAATAATGTGTTTGAGCTTTTGAATTACCTGGGAGATAGATGTGACTGTCCCATTTAGTAAATGAAGAAACTGAGACCTGGAGAACTTACCAAACTTATTTCTGCTCTAATACCTGGTAAGTGGTGTAGAATTTGGGCCTGATTCACCAAATGCCCACATCCACCATCCTCCCTTGGACAGCACTGATGATGACAGAAGAAGGGGCAGATCTGGCTTCTAATCTAAAGGTGTCCAAAAGGGAACTCAGAAGCCCATTGGGATTCTGGGGAAGAGTGAAACTGAATTTTCTGTTTTTTATTATATATATCTCTTGTCTGTTTGAACCTATTTCAAGTGTTCTCATTGAGTTAGTCACATGGATAAATATACAGGAATTGAGATGTAGTAGGGATTAAATATTTGCAGCACAAATGAATAAAAGTGAATGGGTTAGAGAAAAGGATAAATCAACCAGAAGGTATTGGATTTTAACCTAAAAGCCACATAGATGAGCATGACCAACAACAGAGACATGGCAGTAGGGTCAATGAGGAGAAAATCATACAGATGGTGAATCAGAGCAATCTGTGAGCCTGAAAGTAATAGAGGGAAATGAGAAACAAGGCAAACACATTTAAAACCTGCACACAAAGATTTCTGTGTCTTCTATTTAGTTCTCTGACAATAGAAATGGGTTCTGTCTACAGTTCATTGAACAATCTATTAAATAAACCACAACCACAGCCCTTGGAAGGTTGATGAAGTTTTTCAGGGTGTGTTTCCCAGCATCAGGGAAGGAAGTCCTATGAGGTGCCATGAATGAGTTAACACGCATGGACTGCAATGTTCCTCATGCTATAATTATAATATGATCTTCAATATATATTATAAGGTATAATTTATTATAATAGTCATTGTGAGTTTAATTTTTTTAAAGATTTTATTTATTTATTTGTTTCGAAAGAGAGAAATAGAGACAGAGCATGAGTGGGGAGAGAGGCAGAAGGAGAGGGAGAGAATCTCAAGCAGACACCACACTGAGCTCAGAGCCTGACACAGGACTCAATCTCATGACCCTGAGATCATGACCTGAGTTGAAATTAAGAGTAAGAGTTGGATGCTTAACTGACTGAGCCACCAAAGTGCTCCCATCATGGGTTATATTTATTTACTTGTATTCAGTAGACAAGAAGTTTGCTACTGACTATAGCTGCAAGAGGACCCTCTTCACCAAATCCTGGCAAGTTAGGTGAGGAAACATCACTGTTTCCTAATAAATACAGGAAATAGGCTCTCGTGTGGTATTGATGTTCCTAAGAAAAGTTGCAGTGACTGGGGCTGTCCCTTAATACTTTTT